>PXNZ01000543.1:0-84474 GCA_003012085.1 Trichoderma brevicompactum | reverse complement strand
GGAGGAGGGGGGAGATTCTCCATCTTTGCGGTAATTAGCGGAATGCGTCTGTTAAGAAAGGAATAAGGATCATGCCGAAAGGCCAGAAGTATAATAGAAGTTGTTCTAGTATATTTGAGTACGAGGTCCGAATGGCTTGGAGGATATTGCGCGACTGTTGATTCCTTGCGCACTTTGGTTGGCGCGTTAATTGGTATGTATAGATGGGCATGAAATAGGCGGTTATGTTTGACACCAACGCAACAATCACTGGATCTGCGGCCAAACAGGTCGGAAGCTAAAATCAGGCGGCACGTAATATCATTGGGCACCACACAGCCTTGCCACTAGGATTGCAAGGATCAACATCTACGGGAGCTGCAACTCCGCGCACTCCAGGAAGCAGTAGAAACTCTTTACAGAGAGACCGACTCCAAGCCGAGATATTCCTCTCTCCTTTATATCAATACTCTTACTAAGCGGCATCTAATTAGTATAAGTGACGAACAAAGCGTCATCATTTGCCTTAGTGGGAGGTGTTTTGACTTGTGCCTTTATCAGCTGGCCTTGAGCTGCGCAGTGACAATACATGTAGTGACTCATCTGTTGGCGAGGTTGGGGGATTATCCTTTGCTTAAAAACTACTTCAATTGCTGCAGTTTGAAGTCAAACCTCCCCCCACAGCATTATCACCTTCACGGACCGCCACGGCGCCGTCTCGACCGCTGTTTCATGCGCTCCTCATGCGCCCCTCGCTGTCATTCGTTACCAATAGCACGCAGGGGAACCCAAATAAATCCAATCATGAAGGTCTCAAGGCCCAAGAGCGAATGTCTAGCCAACAGATATTCCCCGCAGCGCAGTCGCCACGGCCGACCCGCAACAGGATGGCACATCGACTCCGGTAGCCGACGGTACCAAGGCCACTATTCAGCCCAGTTCCTCTGGCCAGGAATCAGGCACGCGACTCGCCCCAGCCGAGGTGAAGACAGAGAAGGTGCTCTAACGGGAGCGCAGAAAGGCGGAAACGCAAACCGCCCTTGAGCAGAAAAAGGCTGCTCGGGCTGAGGCTGCCATCACCGCTGCGAAAAAACCAAGGAGGAGAAAGAGAAAGAGAAAAAGAAAATGGCCGAGGCCGAGGACTACCTCCGTGCGTTGAGGGCACCCCAGATAGAGAGAAGCGGCTTAAGCCGTTTGATGACCCTCACTATTCCTCGTATAACCCCTGTTATAGGCTCGGTATGCTTGGTGGGAGAAGGAGGGATTCTCCAAGCCATAATTCACGCCAGAAGGCAAGGTTAGGCCTGAGGGCAGGTTCATCATCGTCTTGCCTCCTGCGAGCATTACGGTAGCCCTGCAGTAAGTCTCCCTACTCATACATTTCCAGAACTCGGCACCGAGAATCAGTGGCAATGGAACAGCATGTGCCACACCTAGGGAAACCCGCTGCAAGACCTATTGATTCGCTACAGCTGGCAAATGGGAAAGACTGCATTATGGCTACGCGGCTGCGATCATGCTGGTAAAATTTTGTCAAAATATGTTGGTCGATCGACATGATCTGATTGCTCCCAATGCATTGCGACGTAGAGCATGGTAGAAAAGGCGCTTTGGAAGGTAAATCAACTAACCAAGCATGATCTCGGCAGAACGCAATTCGTTAAGCTTGTCCAGGATTGGAAGGAGTAGTACCACCAAAGATGAACAACGCCTTCAGAAAAATGGGAAGCAGCCCTGATTGGAGTAGAGAGGCGTTTATAGTGGTGCGCATCCTGCAGACAGATAAATTTCAAGGGTATCTATAATAGTTGTTCCTTGATACGGAGTATGGTACCGTGACTATAACACTCATGCTAAAGCCTCGATAGGACGAGAACCTTTAGCAGCTGTCATGGATATTTTCGTCAGATTCCACCAAGAGGGCATAATCCATCGAGTCAACCGGCTAGTCAACTAGGATTCTACATTAACGACCGCCCTCAGCAATGTTGAGGTAGATAGCGAGGAATTGTCAGGACGACCAATTCTGACGTACCAGGGTATAACAAATATCCGATCAAAAATTTGGAGGAGCCCGTTGAAGTTGCGACAACGCGTCCCAAGATCATGTTAGGTGACAGCAACATCGCCGTACACCCCAAGGATCCTCGGTACCTACATCAAGTGGGCAATTTTGCTGCTCACCCCTTTTTCAAGGGCCGCAGGCTTCCAATCGTGGCCGACACATCCCTACTAGTGTCTCCTAGAGACTGGATGAGATATTATGAAGGTTCACCCGGCGCACGAACGTCGTATCGGAAGCAAAATTTGGGCGAGAACTTGGTCGTATCTACGAGCGTATATCGGGAAACCCTACTTAAAAAGCACATGCTGACTTGGAACCCTTTAGTCCCTTGTGGGCCGCTCGTCTAATCTTGCTCAGTATAAAGCTCACTGTTAGTAGGGTACTGACGCAAATGATGCGACTTATACCGAGGCAGGAGCACTTTGAGATACCGCCTCCTCTTTACGACAAGCAATATTACCTCCATGGACAGGGTACGGTGCCATTGTCTGGGGTCACCATGGCTAAACTCTCCTCCGTAACCCTTTAGCGCAGCCGGAAGATCCTGGCAAAAGTCGGCCATCCATTGGCTGCAACTGCTTTGCGATTCAAGACTTGGCAGCACATGAGGTACACGAGGTACACAAGGTAGCGGCATGACTTCTATTTCTAAGACTATAGAGTATCATAGGTAATGGCGATCGGCTAACTCTAGTAGCTAGTGAGCCGGAGGAAAAACCGCGGGTCTGGTGGCCTCACACACGCTGCCCTGCCCTTGCTGTGTTGATAACCTATTAGACTGCAGGCTAGAAAGGCAATTAAGGAACAACGAGCCACAAAACTACTTCATATTGGGAGTTCAGCAACAAAATTATTGGGCATGGAGATTATGGCTTTTCTCCATGTCGCCAATCTCATGGACGCCGAACTTGACCTTTCCTAACTCCGTGTATAGTCAAGCTTTATCTCAGGCTGGCTCAATTCAGTCCCCTATGAATAACCGAAGCTTGCAATTCAGCGAGCTGGGGTTGCGTGTTGGATAAACTAGCGCGTATCACTCGATAGTCGAGAGCTCACGAAGTTGCAACGTTAGCACGATGCGGGGTTAGCTTCCGGATCATTCTGTTGAGCCTGTTCCTTCGTGGGTCCAGGGGGTAGCGTAGCTTGGCTCGGCATTGGCTCGCTTCTAAGTCAGGCCTCTTTGCATCCAGTGGTGTGTATGTCAGCTAATACAGCCCAGGTTGTTCATTGGGGCGCAAAACAAGCTGACCTAGGCTGATCCACCACTGCAGTTGAGTCGCAGCCATTGGCGCCCATTGGGTCGGCAAATGGCAGGCCATGTGTTTTCCTCCAAACGATTGTTGCAAAGTACCCGTTTCCCCACGCTCACCATTGCTCATTACTAGATTGGGAGAGACTCAGCTCGATGTAACTTAACCCGCTGGTTATGCGCTCGGCCCATCTTCCCCCGTGTCCCGATCTCCTCCACAACTACAAGTACAAGTAAGAATAGCACAATAGCATAAATATTAGGAAGTGGTGGCAGCTTTTTCCCACCACTGGCGTTTCTTCTGTTTTATTTCTCTGTCCTCTTCTTCTTCTTCTTCGTCTACAGGAGTGCTTCTCTTCTATCCACCTCATTCATGCGGAAATAACATCAGCAAACACCAGCCCAGCATGAGTGACCCTGTCGAACCCAAAATGACGGAATCCAAGGCGCATGACGGCGCCTTAGAGACTGAGAAGGAGGTGCAGGTAGAGAATGCTAGCGACAATCACCTTGACGAGAAGGTGGATCATAAACTCGACGAGAAGGCAAAGGTCGCCGATTACAAGGCGGATGCCATCGAAGCAGAGAACGCGGAGCATAATATGACGGTGCTCGAGGCCGTTCGAGCGTACCCCATGGCTTCCTTTTGGGCGTTCATCATGTCCTTCACCATTGTAAGCTGTTTGCCGCATTACTTTGCTCGGCTCTTTTCCTCCCACTTGAATCTGGGAACCTGCCCTCGGACAAGGAGTCGCAGGCAGCCACATGTACTGACAGCACCATCTTCAGATCATGGAGTCGTACGATGTCTTTCTCTGCAACAACTTCCTCGCCCTAGGTGCGTTTAGGGCAAAGTTTGGCGAACCTGTCGATAACATCCCAGAGCACAATGTCATCGTCACCAAGTGGCAGTCCGCACTTTCAGTGTCTGGGCAGCTCGGTGCGCTTGTTGGCGTCTGCCTCGCTGGATCCCTCACCAGCTGGCTGGGATACCGCTACGCAACCCTGACCGGCCTAATGCTCTTGAATGTCTTTATCTTCGCCTTTTACTATGCTGAAACAATGCCCGTAATCTTCGCTGCGCAAATTCTCGAGGGCATCCCGTGGGGCATCTTCATTGCCAACGCGCCGGCGTACTGCAGCGAGATCGTGCCTATCCAGCTACGAGCCCCCTGCACCCAGATGCTGCAGATGTTCTGGGCTATTGGTAGTATTATTGTTGGTGCTGTCACCTACAGTTACCAGGGTGTTCCCAACGCTACTTCCTACAAGTACGATTGCTAGAGATCCTATTCCCATCTACGAGCAAACAGAACGGCTAACATGAAGGGAAATATCTACAGGATCCCCATCGCCCTTCAATGGATGTTTCCTACCCCACTCGCCATCCTAATCTTCCTAGCTCCTGAGTCGCCCTGGTGGCTGGTTCGAAAGGGACGTCTGCAAGAAGCAGAGCACGCCGTTGGGCGCCTTGGGCGGAGGTCCAGACTTAACACTGGTGAGACCGTCGCCATGATGCGCCGTGTCGTCGAGCTTGAAGCCACCTCTAAGGCGCCTAGCTACATTGAGTTGTTCAAGGGCACCGACCTTTATCGCACTCTTATTGTGTGCGGTGTGTATGCGGCCCAGAACCTCACGGGTAATCTTATCGCCAACCAAGCCGTTTACTTTTTTGAACGTGAGTTAGTATCATTTATTATTAAAATATCACATGTGCTAACCTACGCGCAGAGGCCGGCATGAGCAACCAAACCGCCTTTGCCCTGGGTCTTATCACCTCGGCCTTGCAGATGATCTTTGTTATGCTCTCTTGGATTCTCACCACATACCTTGGCCGACGTACTATCTATCTCTGGGGTTCGGCTATCAATGTCATCTTTCTCATCGCCCTTGGTGTTGCCGGGTCTGTTGGAAAGAGTAATGCAAGCTCTCTAGCACAAGCCTCCTTGGGCCTTATTATCTCCGTGCTCTTTACCTTAGGGCCTGCTCCCGCCTCCTGGGTTATTATTGGTGAGACATCGGCCATCCGCCTTAGGCCTCTGACTACTGGAGTGGGCCGCGCTTCGTACTACATCGTCGAATTTCCTTGCATCTTCTTAGCAAGCTGGATGCTCAACCCAGAGGTGCGACTTCTTCTTTACTTCTCTCCGTCCAATTACTAACCTAACTATACTGCAGGGTGGGAACCTCGCTGGCAGGTGTGGTTACGTCTGGGCTGCTACAGGTTTAGTTTGCTATATCCTGGCATACTTCTTTTTGCCTGAGATGAAACACCGATCCTACCGTGAGATTGATATATTGTTTAAACGTAAAGTTCCGGCTCGGGAATGGGCAAAGACTGTGATTGATATCGATGACGACGAGTAGATGGAGACGTAGTGTGCTTAGCTAAGCAGGTGCATAATATTATTACTTAGTGTTAGCGGGCAAGGAATAAAGTACATAATACAGTTACAAGTTACTTCATATTATGCTTCGATTAGCTTAATTTTCCTCTCAGAGTCAAATACAGCTGAAATACGGAGTACTTTCACTCCGTAATCTGTACATAAATGACTAGCTATTGTCCTCCTTAAATGTATATGAATCATTTAGACCCACTTCTCTCCACCACTAGGGCATTGATCCACGCCTCTCCGCAGAAACTAATTCATCCAACACAATCAGACATGGATTCATAAGGTTCTCCAGGACGAATGAATGGCTTAGGATCCCTTTGGCCTTGAGATGCTCGTCTTGACCAGGGAGCATATCTCAGTTAAGGGAATGGTTAATCAGTCGCTTTTCTAGGGTGAGTTGCTGTTGAACGTGTCAGAGAGTTACTATCTGGGAACTCTGTGGTTCAGCGATGGAAATTAATTACTGTTCCTGCTGCGCGACGGCTATTTCCTTGCTCACCCAGTTAATGCGCATGGTATGTAAATGACTTGTTAAACGAGCTGGGCACTCGGAAAATCGTTCGGCTATAGTCTCAAAGTAGCATCCTGCTAAATTTTCTCTTCCTTGTTAATAATCAATCGTGATTGGGAACGGCAGATTCGGCAAGGTCAGATCTAAGCAAAAGACAAATGCTATATCAGACAACAGATGCTTGCCCAGAAAATTTACATAATTTAGTAAATATTCTAGCTACTGTTCTGGTAGGCCCGCGGTATCTACTGTGCAATCGGGTATAGTGGGTGGCTTACGCTTGCAGTTTCCTAACATGTTTACTATACTTCCTCTCCAGCAAAGTATTTGGTTGTATTTGAGAGGCTAACTAGTATTTCCTATGGAGGATTTGTTACTTAGTTAATCTAAGATTAAGCTATAGACTTGACAATGCATGTCAATCTTTTTGCAAAGAGGCAGACTTTCTCTATTCAGGTCTAAACTGAAGATAATTAAATGGGCCTACGAGAGAGCGATAGTATAACCTTTTTTTTCTTATAATAGCTATTTACAGCATAATTTTTAATGAGAGATACATTGGGCTTGCATGAGCAAAGCATTATTAACAAATAGGTTCGGACGAGTTCGGCTGGGCTCCACGTCGACGGGCCGTTGACCGAGGCCGAAAAAATCGGCTGACCTATGCCACGGACTTCTCTCCGTGTCCGTGTTTTGATGAGTTTTAGCTCCACAACGCCTTGGCATTAAGCCCAATCAGGCTGCCCCGATCCCATGTTAATTTATTCCGAGGCTTGTTACGGAGTAATTGGGCTTGGGCTTTTTAATACCAGTCATATTTTAGTGCTTTTACATGTGCTGCACCGCTATTGCTAATAGGGAGTACTGTGTGCCGAATTTGGAATTCGCAATTTGAAATGTTGGAATTTGGAATTTCTATTTTTCGGCATCGCCGCCCTTCAACAGCTGGGAAGCCACCTACCTAGCGGCTGTATTATTAAGATGCTTAGCGTAACGACTAGCTCTGCCTCATCGAAGCGCGCCGATGCATGATTTACGTCATTGCTTTTGTATATTTTAGCACTGCGCCTGTGGTATTTAAATTGTGATCATGGCGCATTATTGGAAGATGTTGCACAGTAACTTCACACAGCAACTTCACACAGCAACTTCACACAGCTGTCATTAAAGTAACCCTATTATCGTCATTTCTTTAATACTCTTGGAACATCAAGTGTCTTAACTCCGGCATTTAAATATATCAAACATGTCGGCCGACTTGATCCCAGCAAACCCGGCAGACCTCATGGTCATCCGCAATGTTACACCAAATATTACTACCTTCTCGGTGCCTTTTTCGCGGTTTGGCAAGATTAAGATTGGAGGCCGTGGAACACTGGGTATGTGCTCCCATCAAATCCCACTATTCATCTCATCGCCGTATTTACTCGTTCGCAGTGAAACTCACCTCTGGCGCTCTCGCCGTGTTCTCTCCCGTTGCCCTCACAGAGCAAACCAAGAATAGAATCACAGAACTTGGCAATAACGTAGGCTACATCGTGGCCCTCGACTATGAGCACCACATCTTTATCTCTGAATGGGCCAAGGAATACCCTAATGCGAAAATCATCGGTCCTGAGGGCCTTCCCGAGAAACGCGCCAAGCAGAAAGACCCCAAGATCAACAATGACAAATTCGCGGTTGTCTTCAAAAAAGATAGCAAACGTGATGTTAGGATCAGTGAAGAGTTCGACGCCGATTTCGACTACGAGTACGTCGATGGCCATGCAAACAAGGAAATAGTTTTCAATTACAAGCCAGAGAAGGTCCTTATAGAGGCCGATCTCCTGTTCAATTTACCCGCTATTGAGCAGTACAGCAAAGTGCCCGAGAACCAGAGGCCGCATGGCTTTCTTGACAAGTTGTTTCGGGGGGTGCAGAATACCGCTGGGGATGCTACGTGGGCTAAGCGGTTTAATTGGTATCTTGCCAAGGATCGCACGAGTATGAACGATAGCCTAAGGATTATTGAGCAATGGGATTTCACAACGCTGATTCCTTGCCATGGGGATGTTCTCGAGGGAAATGGAAAGGAGGTGTTTAAAAAAGTGTTCCAGTGGAACTTGGAGGGGAAAATGTAATCCCACAATGTTTTTTATAATAGCTTGTATAAAAGTCTTGTAATATGTGTGGTTAAGTCAGGCCATAATTGATAGTTTAATTGGATAGTTAGATACCTAGATTTACGGCGTTAGTTTGTGCATTATAAACATAAGCTATTCAGCTTTCTAATCAATAGCTGATAACCAATACGTATTCTCTATCTGTTTCAACTTCTGTATTAATTTAAAACCCTAAATTGCGTTGTATTAGCGGTTGTAAGGTGATATCAATTGGTTGGAACTATTTATGCACTTGTTCACGAACACTTTTAGCCCTAGAACTTAAAATGAGCTTTGTTCTAACTACTAGCGAACTGCAAAGCACACACATGTCTCAAGGATACGCAGTGATCACGTCACTCGCAATAATGTACATTCTGTTGTAGGTTTCGTGAAGTGACGATTGATAACATAATTTCAATATTCTTGTTATTTTTGTATTGCTGTTGTTGTTGTTGTTGTTGTTGTTGTTGTTGTTGTTGTTGTTGTTTTATGAAGAATCTATGGAGCTTTCCATCTTTAGAATTTTAGGATTGTAAAGTTTATCCTGAATTTACGTGGAAACATCGGATCTTACGATCCTACCAGAGTGTATTGCTACTGGAGGAACAGCTGTGCATCGCGATCGGCAGATAGAGCATCCAGGCCCCCTCACATTTACTGATGCATGCACTGGGTAAAAGCAGGTATATACATTGTATATATGTATTAGCACCTTTTGATTATAAGGGAAATACGGGGTTTAAAAACAACCATCCAGCTTGTACCGCCTAAAGCTGCGCTATAACCAACCGAATTCGGCGGGACAGACTGCGGTACTTAGTTTTATTGTTAGTTAGGCACAGAATAGTCGAAGTTTTATTCCATACTGTGAGTCAGATCACATTAGAAGCGCCGCACCCAACACCTCGGCCCAGTGACTACGAGTTACACCAGGAGCGCAACAGAGGGTCTACCCTATTTCTTTCCATTCTCAGCAGTTCTATATAGTGTACAGACTGGACATTAAGAGGGGAACATTTACTAATTTTAAGCAATAGTTCATGAAAATACGTTCAATTATCCTTTATTTCCTAGGAAAACAAAGGGGGCAGGCGGGGGACACTATCAGTGGTTATCGCAGTTTGAGACATAGTTGACCGTAATCCTGCAGCCATCAGCCCTATGGTATGTTCCACACCTTTTACAACCACCAATCTTGCGAATGTTTTGGTACGCCCACCAAAGATCGTTACCGCTGATACTACAATTTTCATTTCCCTGGATGAAGAGACCACAAGCACGGGTCTGGTCACCCCAGCAATTTCCAGTCAGGGCTTTGCCACTGGAACAGAGTGTCAGCGTATATACAAGCCCCTACTTGTCAAGGAATATTACTTACTCATCCGCATAAAAGAAGTCGTCGGTTCGTCGCAAGGTATTAGCGGCATGATCACACCACTTCGCCAGGTCGGGTGTACTGCACATGCTTGAGCCCTTGCAGTCGTACTCATCGGGCTTGGGCGAGAAAGCGTTGGTGAAGGGATTGTAGCCTTGCGCCTGAACCACAAATTTGCTCGTATCAGTGGTAAGAGTCCCAATGGGTAACGTCCACTTATAAGTGTAATCGACGATAGTAAGGGTGACAGGCCCGACCACTGTCCACGCCCAGGGCGGGACCGTTGATCCAGCAGGAAGCGTTCCACTATATTTAAAGAGCGTAGTGCCCTCAACCATATAGTGGGTGCAGACGTAGGCGTCGACTTTGAAGTTAACAGTCCATCCTGGATCGATTTCAAAATCACACTCTACCGAGTCCCATATATAAAGGCGGACAAAGGCGTAAGGAACAAGAATATCGGCTTGGAAATCACTTGTTGCTCCCCCCGGAGAGGAGCTGTAGTCGGTGACGGTCTTGCCGCCTGGCAAAATTTTAGTGAAGATCTGTATTGTGTTGGACTCCTGCCCTAGAGTGCCGCTTCCTCCCACAGCTCGGACGAAGAATGAATAGCTACTTCCTGGTTGGAGGCCGCCAATTGTAATCTGATTCATCGTGCTTGGGACGCTTGCAATTATGTTGTCGGCCCCTGGGGTCCCTGGTATCCCTGAATATATGTGGTATCCGAGGGCATTCGAGACCGTGATCCAGGCCATTTGGGCAGAGCTAAAGTCTACGCGCAGATAGCTCAGTCCATATACCTGCCCTACTGTGGGTCCAGTTGGCCATGGTGAGGGATGACTGTTAAATGGAACACCACCCTCGACGGCATTGATATGGCTCTGCATGTAGGATTCGCTGGGCAGATTATCGTATGGATTAGGCATGATGTCGTTTGTGATTTGAATGTAGCCAGCCCCGCGATCGCGAGCTAGTTTGGCTACCTCGCCGATCGCAGATTCCGGGACCTTGTATATGATATGCCAGAGTTTCCGCGGGTCCTTTGGTACCCAGTCGTTGGGAGTATAGGTTGTAGTGTATGCTGTATAATCTAGCTCGAAGGTCAGCAATGTATCCATGGTATTCTCGTAGCAAGAGGCCATGGGCGACCCAGGATTTAGGACAGTTAGCGCCCCGGGATGGGCACGCTTGGTGTAGTCGTTGATGTACTTGTAAAGATTCGCATACTGGTTGTTGTTCCCGCACTCAGGCCAGCCCTCGTCGAAAAAGATGCCACCGATGCTGGCACCATAAAGCTGATACCACATGTCTACATCTTGCTCAATCTGAGCCGTCCAGTCTGCCAAGTCACCTGAGCCTAAACGAGTCTTGAACTTCTGCTCACTCACGCCAAGGTATCCAGTACGCACATAGCCGAGGACAATTTTACCAGAAGCTGCACCTCGGTCGATAACTTTGGCCCAATCATTATTGACCGTAGAATCTGGACCATTCACGACGTTAGCGACTAATATGGGTACCTTCTCCTTTGGATAGGCGATCAGCCGATTCCAGGCATCTGGGTCTACAAGCGGATTGATGTACGACGCGACTGCGATTTGCTGGCCTCGTAAGTTGCTAATATCACATTTCGGATCGGTGAGGAAATCGTCCAAGATCTGGGTATACTCGCTGAGCAAGTCGCGCTTAAACATTTGTTGAGCGCCGCTAGCATTGCGTGGAGGTATTTGCGAGGTAGCGAGTGAAGAAAAGAGTAGTGCGAATAGAACATTGCACAGCCCTCGAGCCATGAGAGAGTGAATCATGCTTTTTGCCATCGTTAACTGCGAGTTTGCTGTCGCACAAATGCATAAACGTCTTAGTGAAGCACCTGAGCAGAGGAGTGCATTGATGGATCGCCGCTGAGGGCACGGTCTGCAGTGCTTTATCAAATTGGAGAGAGAGAAAGCGCGTCTTATTAATAGAGCAATATCTTTCTGAGCGATATCTACGTTCGCTCGCTGGATAAGCTCCGACAGTCATCGGCGTCTAGTTTCGTATAATCGTCTCACACTTCGCACGGAACTCCAGTCCTAGACGCTCGCGCATCACGTCCTCGGAGATTCACGCCCTCGGGGGTTCACTCCCTCGGAGATGTACTTTCCACTTAGCAGTACAAGGTGTTGTGGTGGTAATATTGGCTAAGTGGCCTAAAACCAGGCAGTTGTAGCCATTCAGAAACCTTGCCAAACCCTAGCTAGAAAAAGGCTACACTACACATTTGGGGGATCTCCGAAACATGCAGGATCCGAATCCTGGTGTTGGATTATTACAAATGCTATTTCTTGCTGTGCCTCGATTACAGGCTGAAAGATTGCAATATTTCAGCCGATTTATTACGCAAGAGGAAGTAAGGTGCTGTGTTATTCGCTACTATAATTGGCACGACTCCGCTTACTTAACAACCCAATTGCTTACTTCCGGCTGATAACTCTGGATGAGGTGATGGTGGCTCTGCTGCGAGATTATATATGTAGGAGGGAAGGTATGAAGATGCCCAGTCTAGATAGAATTTCATGTCCGAACTTCATGTCTTGAATGACAACTCAGCATCCGAAGCTCTTCTGCAAAGATACACCAGGCTACAAGTCTGTGTGAACGTTCTGTCAAAGGCAGCAGAAAGCTCAACTTAACAATGTACAACATGTTCGCCCACATCCTGCTACTCGTCACAGGTCTACTAGCTTTGCCTGGTTGGTCCTTCAGCACTCCTCCTCCAACGACAGCTCCAAGCGATACAGTGTCAGATTGCACCTCATGGGTGGTTGCGCATCCATCAGACGACTGTAAACTGCTGGCGAGGAAGAGCTTTATTTCTTTGGATCAACTCCTTAGTTACGTGAGTACCCCACCCACGTTAGGTTTTCTATAGCTTGAGACTGTGTTGACAATCCCTTCTCAATACAGAATCCGTCATTGAGAGCAAATTGCTCTACCACTGTAGGCTACTCTTACTGTGTAGGGAGGAAGTTGGAAGTTAGCAGCAAGGGAACTACACATAAAGGTTATTCCTACATTCATCTGTGGCTGAATTGAGCATGCAATAACTGCTAATATACGTAATAGGGCTAGCAAAAAGGGACGACAGAGAGAGGAAAATGGGCATACTCATCCAATACTTGTATCTCGTTGAGGTAACATCTCCGCTCCTGGCGATAGTAGCACTTTGGAACGACAGAATTGTGCCTCGCTTCGAATCCCTTTCTTATGCAGACTTGGCAGATTGGCTGCGAAGATCTCCAGAAGGACAGGACCTCCGAGTCAGTATGGTGGTTCATGAGGAGTTGGGTACCTATATAGGTTGTAACCTGCCAACGATCAATGATTCTGTTGGTAAATGGCGGAGTTCAGGCACACTGCCCTTTAAGTGCACTTGCTACGGCACTTCCTGCTGCGCAGTGGACGAAGTCTGCCCAGCTCTCTTTCAGAAGCGTCTTGAACAGAGCACCTGGTTAGACAGGAACATAAACCTCAGTCAGCGTGTCAGCCGTAGATCAGCGATCGAGCCTCGTGCCCCAAGCTACACTTGGGCTGCGTCTATCAGAGGACAGACATATTCTGGCACGTATACTAGCATTGCGGTATGGATGATCAAGTCTTTCACTTGCTGTCGCAATCCCTGCTAACTCACCCGACAGTGGCCTGGACCATCGGCTTTCAATTTCACGAGTTGGATCTGGCAAAACGTCTTTACGCCGCACCTGTTTGACGACTGCACACAGTTGACTATACAGAGATACCCATATAGCAGTATACTCCAACACGTACGAAGTCTCAACCTAGGTTATGATGAGCTCGATTTTGCACAGAGTATGTTTGCAGCTGTTTTTTTAACCTTTCTCATGGCTCATGATACATCATGCCAATTTACATTTCGGCCGAGCCTAGTGTGTACATCCGCAAGAGTAAGGATCTAGATGCTGACAGAACTATTCGCCCTCTCTAGCTGAGCATTATGTGGAAAAGAACGCCTTTGCTAAATTTACTGAGGACTGTATTAAGCAGAAATTGCCGTCAGGTGTACCTTTTGTATTCGCCGCACCGATCCCTCCCACATTTTTCTCTGTATTCATGGCCACAAATGTCCCCTATCTCCAGAATATACCTTCAGTCCCTGGGGCGCAGATGGTGGTGGTCCCCAGGGACCGTATCATGCACACACTCGGAACGAATGCGTATAGGGATAACTTCATGCTTTTGTTTTTCCAATTGAACAATATGAAAGAAGGTGTAAGTCCAAACCTGTCCACAACATCTTATGAATCTCCAATAACTTGAATGTGTTTACTCATCTCATCTCATCTCTATTAGATCCTGAAAGGGGATAATCCAATAGCCGATAGTGCAATTCAATATTTAATGACAAACAGACCACATAGTTTCCTAATCCAACTACGCATGGTAAGAACATCTTCATTTTTTTTTTTGGCGACTATTGGAGATAATCCTATCTATTCTGTCTTGTAAACTCAGAGATCTATGGGAACGGACGGACACACTAACGAGTAATCATGATAGGTTTTCAATACGCTCAGCTATTTAAACGATCCAATTGTTCTATCCAAGGCCCAGCCTATGTGGCGCGCTATCCGTTGGGAATGGTATAATTATCAGCGAGAGTATGCCCAATCTACTGGAATACAATACGACATTGTTGAAGCGTGGGACGAGTGGTATCTAGATTACATGCAGACTCGAATGTCGAATGCTGAAGACTGGCTAATTAAGTGGGCAACCGATGGCCATACCCACTGGAAAGATGACACCACCCCAGATGGTATGGCTGTCCGAGACGTTTGTGCATACTACAAATCCTCCGCTGAAGGGTTGCGTGGGTTCAACTCTCAAGGCTACCCTACAGGTACACCTACGGCACCGCCATAAGCCTAATAGATTAAGCCTTAATAGTATTATACCTAGGTTTTGATACAAGCAAGGAGCAATAGTGTTACGACCCCACGGTGATAGTCGCCACAGTAAGCCTACAGGGTAGGCTGTGCAGCAGAACCCGAGATGGATAGACTAACCAAGGTTGGATTTACTCCCTAATACTTCATCCAGTGGGAGGAGGCAATAAGTCTTGACACCCCGTCAAGTTGCTTCTTGACAGTCTAGCCTCATTGAGCGTTAGATACAAAGCCGGTTTATTACAAATACACTAACAGCGCCATAAGATAGCGCGTTATAAACTATAATATAGCGACATGCCCGTTATATTATAGCGAGTTAAGCATTAAAAGATAGTGCTATATTCACACTTTCTGGTAGCAGAATTTCCCATTGTAATATAGCGCATTACCCGCTATAGTATAGTGATATACCTACAAATTTATAGCAAGCGTATCACTATAGTTTAGCGCTCTACACCAAATTTAAAGCAGCGACATAGAAGTAGCCTAATCTAGTTAAGCTGCCTAGGTATGATGTGAAATGACAGGGTGCTAAGACTTATTGCCTATAGGTGCTGGACATTAGTTATCAACACGTGATAACCAGCAATGCCTCAACTTATCTCCCCGGTTAGTTCAATGAGTCCTCCATTTCATTACCAAAAGGGACATAATACTATTGAAGGTTTCTCGCCATTCAATGCCTCCTGAGAAGCAGGGTCTAAAGCGGTGCTGGAACTGCCGCAGTAAGACCATCTCATTATAATGCGATTACCGCGAGCTAGCGGTGCTGACGAGCTTCAATCATAGAGCTGAAAATTGCGTGCGACAAAACCCTGCCATCCTGCCATACTTGCAGAGAAAGTGGCCGTGTGTGTTTAGGCTATGGATTAAAACTATCTTGGCCGCGAGATACAGATAAGCGGCGCTTTGCTCGACCAACAGGCCATTACATTATTCCCGTTCAGTCTGCTGACCATCACTTTGTTAATACCTCCGTCGAAGATATCGAGGCGTTCCGGTGTAAAGGTATGCAGTTCGGACTTGTCATTTCGCCTACTATACGTACTATATGATACGGCGAAATCGTGATACAGACAGAGGTCTAACATGGTATCTATTCCAGCCTTGGCACGTTACGACCAAAAGACGTTCCATAATATCTGGTTCCCGCAGCAGCCTCAACATAATATAGCGAGATTGGATCCATTTCTTGCTTCACACAGTAAGTGACAGTATCACGCATCCAAATCTACCTCGAGATTTCTGATTAGGGGATTAGGCTTTAGCCCAGTTGCTCTCTTGTTCTCCTCCGGCCAGCATGCCAATGACCTCTATGGCCTTCTAATCAGGTTATCTCTTACTGACGACAGTTTACCCTCGTTGGCTTCAAGATGTGCAATCAGTGCGTTGTCATATCAATGTCTTGGAGTGGAGACAGCCGCCGTTATGAGCCAGACAAACGCAATTCGGGCGCTTCAAGCCGCCATCGAGGCTTATGACCCTTCGCAAGCCATGCAGATGATGGCTGCAAGCATGCTGCTTTGCATCTTCGAGGTTAGGGCTACTAATGACTCTCTTATTGAGGTTGTTGACATAGCTTACTAAAGATGTCGCAGACCCTGAACTTTGATAAATCAGCATTGCCACTCGGCTGGTCTATCTTCTTCTGTGGCACCAAGAGAATCGCAAATCAAGTTACTCAAACACACGACACATACTTTGGCGATAAAGCTCTCATCATGGATTGGATCTTTTACTATGATGTAATGTATAAATTTAGCATTCGGCATTGGAAAAACAAAAACAATGAGCAAATTGAGCTGGCGAAACAGAAAAAGATCATTTCAAAAGCCATATTTGCGCCTGAACGACTGGTTGTGAGTTGCTTATATTTATTTCTTTGCCCAAATTCACTCTAATAAACGTGAAGGTTGTCCCAATACTGGGATGTTCATTAGAACTGCTGGACCTTCTCTGTCAAGTTATTGATGCAATTTTTGACCGCGACGATCTCCATTATCTGTCTGAGTCACACATGTCGACTCTCAAATCCTTGGAAATACGCTTACGAAGTCTAGAGCAACGGTGCTCTGGCGTATTAAGACTTGATCCTGAGGAGGGCGTCCACCAAAGCAGAATTGCAGAACTATTTCGCTTAGCAACACTCACATATCTGCTCCGACTAGCTAATGGCGAGTCCGGGGATTCTGAAGCAGTTGCCAATGCTGTACGTAGTGCATTCGACATCTTGAGCAAGGTCAAATACTGTGAACGACCTTGGCCATTATTTGTCATTGGACTTGAGGCACGCACAGAGCAGCAGCGAACGATTATTTCGACAGTACTGAAGGGATCTCTGCAGAGACAACCATTAGGTATAATGGCCCTTGTAAACCGCATGATTCATGACGCGTGGATACAGCAGGATCTTCATGAGGATGAGATGGATCCTTTGGTATTATACGGCCGTATTGTTAGCCGAAATAACGTTCCGCCGTGCTTTACATGAATACATTCCCTGCAATGTTCTCTAGTTACACGATCCTCTAGCTAACGCAAGTGAATTGAGGCTGATTCATTAGTGGTTATCGCGCTCGTAATAAACTAAATACAGCCCTCAGCGTCGCGGCGTGAAAGATGACAGCGGCGTCTCTGAAGGAACAGACCTTGTATTAGCAGGCAACAGATAATATATGGTGTCAGTTCGTAGCCTTTTCAATCGTACGCATATCGGACAATAAATTAAGGCGCCAGATGAAGGCATATATCTATAATCTACATCTAACCTCTAATTGTTAGAAGACTGCAAGATGTTCCTGCTTCTAAAGTCTAAATTTCCGTATCTTTCAGGTTAAATGAAGTAAACTCCGTCGCATCCAGAAAGTACTATTGACGTACCATATCCAGCATCATGGCAAGTATGCACTTTAGCGTCTCCTTGCCGGTGAATTGCAACAAGCTCTGTAAGCCGCAATGAGAGACAAAACATAGCCAGATAAAACGAGAAAACACTGGAAGCTGACACATCATCGACAACTACAACCCAAGCTGAATTCTATATCATCGTAGCAAAGCACATGCGTGGTTTGTATTGCTGGCTCAGGCGCCAACCTGAACAATATCCCCGAAAAGTTTCTCCCGCTTCATGAGGAGGCCGCTGATCGTAAGAACGCCACCGGCAACACAGACTAGGATGAGAGACCTTTGCATGGCTTGTGTAATTGCCAAGATAGCTTCCTCTCTCAGGGTCCCGCTAATTTCCTCAAAGATTCGACTTTTTGCTCCAGCAATAGCACTTTGGATGTCAGCGTCAGTGAAACTCGTGCCTGCCAGCACCTTTCTTAGATTTGCCATAGCGGTGGACTGAAACACCTGACCGGCTATCACCAGAGAAATAACAGTAGCGCCAAGCTGTGCGATGTTCTGCAAGGCTAAAGCATCACCCATGTGCTCTGGTGCTTTGACCGTCGCGAGAGCATAGCCAACCTGAAGGGTGAGGCCCGAGCCTACAGCTGCGATAACAGTGAAGCCATAGATGTAGCTAGGAGGTGTCTTTGGGTCGAGGTATGCAGTGAGTAAAGAGGCTCCAATGGTCATCAGAACCCCCGATACTACATAGAGTGGCATGTAATATCGAATCTTTGATAGTAGATGCCCAGCGCCCAAGTTGAAACAAACAGTGACAATCACGAACGGTAAGAGACGGACGGCGGCCTGCAGAGCAGAGTCGTTATGTACAAACTGAAAGTAGATCGGAATGAAGTAGACAAGAACGAAGAGGGAGGTAATGTTGGATGCCGCGCCAATGTAGAGAAGGACCTGAGTTCTGGATCTCAGAAGATAAACCGGAAAAGACCGATTTTCTAATGTAGTGAAGATAGAGAAGGTTTGTTGGATGGCAAAAACCACAAGGACGACGATGAAAGTAACGATTGTGCCAATAGTGCGACCGTCCTTCCAACCCCATTGACCGCCTGCCATGGTGAAGGCCATAGTAAAGGAGACCCAAACTCCAGCGCCAAGGAAAAAACCTAAGAAGTCCAGTCTCCGGACGCGTTCAATGATCGACAGGTCGGTTACAAGGCGAAGAGAGGGAAACCCAAAAAGATAGACCGGTGCAAAGACTGCTCCAATAACCAGGTTGATGTAAAATGCCCACCGCCAAGTAGCGTTAGATTCAACAAAGGAGCCGCCGACAACAGGGCCAAGGACAGCTCCGATGCCCCAGAAAAAGCCAGTTCCAGTTATATAGAGACCTCGCTCTTCAGGGCTGGTCAAGCTAGAGAAGTAATTCAGACAGCCCATATAAATACCACTGCCTCCAGCACCGGCAATAACACGGCCGACAATTAAAGCAGCCATACTCGGTGCGGCACCGCAGAGTGCGGATCCAACCCCAAATTGTACAAGAGAGGCAATATATATCCACTTCATGTCAAAAGTGTTATACAAAACTCCGTTAAGAAGAAGGACCGAGACTGATCCAAGAGGGAATCCAGCGCCGATCCAAGCCAATTGCTCAACGTGGCTGAAAGCCTCAACAACGGAGCCCTGAACATCTGCGGCAATGGTAGTGTCGAGTCCGTAAAGGAAGGTAGAGACGTAAATGGCGATACAGACGAGAACCCACCGAATGCCGCCGATGGTGCGGGCAGGCGACGCCCCAGACTTGCTTTCGACAGGATTATTTTCGAGATCAGACGTGGCTGGAGAAGAGCTGCCGTTGGCGATAGTGCCTTCCACGGGATGCTTTTCGTGACCCATGGATGAGAGCACCATTCGCTCGGTCATAGATCCCATTACTGCTGGTAATTGTAGATACTACAATGAATATCCTTGCGCGCGGGGCCGAATAGGAGATATCAGACGGCTCAACGACAGCGTTATTGGCACTTGAAATGAATAGAAGTTGGATAGAAGAAGATGGTGGTAGAATTAGCCACCACAGAGTTGATATTGACCTGTCGATGTGCACTCGTTTATTTGTATTTGTGAGTGCATATGTGTTTGATGAGCGGGATAGATATGTATTAGTCGAGTCATCTTGTCCATTTTAATAAGCTAAAATAGTCGCATTGCGATGTGAACGTGAAAAGATGACCGATCTTGTATTTGTAATTATATATATACTTAGATGAAATAATCCAAAAGACGTTTCCGAAGAATACACAATTATTTAGAAGCTCTCAACAAGTAGTTATAGTTGGCTAGAGGCCTGCTAAATAAGCTTATTGCTAAGATCTAAATCTAAGCCAATTTGAGTATAGGTGATTATACAGGGATAGGATTCAATGGCAAGTTTTTGCGATTTCATAATCAAGAACATTAGCCCCACCGCAAAAAGTTGCCTTCAGATCTGGTAATTGGTTCCCGGCGTTATATTATGACAACCAGGTCTAGAAAATGACAGTACGAATAGTTTTGAATAACACTGGTTGGTAATTCAACGTCGTCTAAGCGGCAATGCTAAAATGACACGACGAGTAACCTGTCAGACCGCGTCTTCCCCCTGCCACCCTTCTGCCGTGTTTTTCTTCATTCGCACAAATAGTATGTTCACCGCTAGGGCTGCTACAGCAAACCCAATCGCTAGATAGAAAGCCCCACGATATCCCGCCAACAAGTCTGTGCCGTTGGGGTTCACGTAGATCTCCACTGTGCCAGCGAAACCAAGGCCGGTGCTGAGCCCGTACGTAAAGAGAGTTCCAATGAGTGAGCCCGCGGCGCCTTGGGACTTTTTGGAAACGATGCTGCTGGCGATGATCTGTCCCGCAGCAAATACCATGTCTCCACTAAAAGCCACCAATATCATGGCTGGAAAGATCATGGCCCAGAAAGACTGATGGACAGGCGTTGTGGCAAGTAAAATATTCATCCCGACTGCCGCCACACATCCTGCTGAAACAATAACTTGTGCTGACATCTTCGGAACGGCCCAGGCAGCTAGGAAGGCTGAGATGACTCCGGAAATCGCCGTAGGGAGCCAAGATAGCCCGACAAAGACAGGGCTCCAGCGACGAATATTTACCAAAAAAAGAATCTCATACCAAATGTAAATGCCGAGACTCATGAATACAAGCAAGAGAACTAATGTAATGGCAGTGAACGACGGAGTCTTCCAAATGTCAAAAGGAATGACCGGGTTGGTCGCATATCGAGCCTCCCAAATGACAAACATAGTAAGGTGACCTATCGCAACGACTAGGAGGACATACTCGTAGGGACTATCCCAGCCAACCAGTGGCGCTTGACTTTTATCTGATCAGTAAACTTTAGCAACTGACTTTTTTTGCATTGTTACTTACTTCCAGACAAAATTAAACAGGATCAAACCAGCGACTCCGAAGTATGAACCAATCCAATCGATCTTTCCTTCTGGATCTAAAGGTTCATCATCTGCTACAGACAAGACAGCAGCTCCGAACACAACAAGACCAAGGGTCGCCCTATGTGCGGGTTAGATTCGATCTACATTGGAACGGGACGAGATTCGAAGATTCCTCCGTTAGATTTCAACGACTCACAGAAAGAAGAAGAGCCACTTCCAGTCAGTCCACTGCATAAAAATTCCCACAACCGTGCAGCCTCCTGCTCCCCCGACCGGCCCCATGGCAGCAAACAAGGCAAGTGCTAAATTTCGTTGTTTTCCAGGAGGAAAATTGATTGTAAGCAGAGCGACGGCGTTTGGTACCATTAATCCTCCACCGATGCCAGATAGTGCCCTGAAGAAGCTGATTCCGATTACAGTAGGTGAATATGCAGTGGCCAACGTCCAAAATATCCACCATCCAGCCCCAATGGTCATAACCCTTTTATGGCCAATGACAGAGCCGAGTCTGCCGCTGATCAGGACAAATGCACCTTGGGTAAGAGGATAAGAGGCGGCGATCCATGTAGCCTCTAGGTCAGATATTCCGAGGCTGCGGCCAATTGTCAAAGAGCCAGAAACACCAGCTCCATACGCAAACATTTGAACCATCTGAGTCAAGACAATAGAAATCATAAATAAGTTAGCTCGCTTCTTTGACAAAGTCTTTGCGCCAGATATAGATTGATCCAGTGGTTTATCGGAGGCCCCTGCTTGAAGTTCCCTTCGCTGGTGGGCATTTCGTGACACTTGATCCTCGAATTCGTCCATTTTCTGACTGCCATGACGGATCAGCATCTGTCGCTTGCTCGTATTGAGCAGTATCAAAATCACACCTTGAGTAATGTTCAGGAGTCGCCAAGGAGATTGAATCTTCCTCACCACCTTGAACTCTCTCCATTATTCCTGAGCAATGAATTCTAAATTTGATCCGTCCCGCGGGAAATCCGATTGAGTAATGGTCTTTCAACGAAATTTGATCCACGTCGCTGTGTATGCCTCGCTAGAACAAGGACTAAATTGCTCCACCCTGAACTCGCCGAGTTGGGTCTTAAGTAAAGATCTAGTTTCGAGGTTATAGTGGAAAAAAGACACCATTATTTGTTGCAGTTGTTTCTACTCCTACTCGTAATTCTTGTCATCCGGCCGGAAGCGTTATTGTGTTTCCAGAGTTGTGGAGCACTTCAAGCTGCGTCGGTTGTGTGGGCGGTACGATCTTGATTTCTAAGCACGGTAAACTCCTGATATTTCAGTACAGTGAACTCCTGATGCTTCAGCACGATAAAGTGTTGATTTCTAATAGGCAGTTGCTAGGCGGCCCGAACCACTTTGCTACGGGGCCGTCTTACAGGAGCCGTGTGGCTAATGTTCCTAACCCGGTAGGCAATGCATTCCATGGGTTACCCTGGTGGGTAGAAAGAGGTACCAAGTTGAAGGTATTGAATCGATCGAATGGCCCATATTTCTATTATGTTAATTTTATGACGCTCTGGATTCCCCAACAGCCTCTAAGTGGAACCTTTGAGCATGGACTTGTTGTCTAAGCCCCTGATTACCGCCATACCATTACGAGTCGCCGCGAGTAAGGCTTTTACCTCCATTCACTTCTGGCACTCAAGCAAAAATATACACCCGCTGCCCATTGTCAGCGACCTTTGGATCCCTCTCGGTATGTCCTAGATCGATTGACTTCTACGGGCCATTAATTCGTAGTACACCTCACATGACAAACTACAACTTGCCATGAGGCTCAAGTTACGCATTTCGTAGATAGGAGACCACCGCAAACATAATAAAAGGCTTTACGACCTTTATTCCAGCTGGGTCGGAAGTAAATCGCCCCCACAGGGGCCTCGGCCCCGGCCCACTCATCTTACATCGCGATACCGTTTCATTTGCCCCTTTAGGGAGCACAACGAACAACTCACATGCCAATAGAGAGGATCCTTCGAGTGAAGTCAAGGAGTAATTACACTACTGCATGACAAAATGATGTTAGTGATACAACTACGACGATGTGTGTGGGGATTCTAGTCAGCCGCCGGGCATAGAGCGCTTTGCTCGGGAATCTTCTCAGTTAGCTGCCTATAATTCTAATATTGCATTAGTAACAGTGCCATTAAATATTGAGTGTCTGTGTGATTATTTAAATTCTAAAATTTATAAGCAATTGCATTTGTCATTTCTGAGGATGAGAGCGCTGTAGGGCCTTGGCATGACCTGTTGAACAGCTCAACAACTTTGGCCACACAAGAACTATTCGCGAGGTTCCCTTCACCAATACACGCAGGCTAGGTTCTTCGGAGAATAGTAACAAAGTGTTGAACCAAGCATCTGGTTTGTAAGCTTAGATAGTATACTCCGTACAGCCTAGCTCTAATGCATTTGTCAGATGCTTGCTTCTGTATACCATAGATCGCGTACTGCTTAGAAAGGGGGATTGGCTCCTTAATTAGGTTATTTTATTATTTAACAAGATGGCGCCGAACTCTGCTTGTAGCTGCCAATCAAGGAGAATACACACAACTTAGATTTTGAACGCAATCCAATCCTAAGATGCATACCCGCATAGTTCAAGCTCTCTTGGCCTGCCTGTTGGCTTTCCCACAGGCAGATGCAGCCGCTTTGGGTGAGAAGAAGTACCATGTACGTCCGTTTAGCATCGACCTGTCAAGGAAGGTTCCGCATATGGTCGAGATGATTAAAGATACCCATCTTCCGAGCAAACCAGTGTATCCTGGGTTGACATCCGACTTGGGTATTACCTTGGATACACTGAAGGATTTAAAGAATCAGTGGATTACTTCGTTTAACTGGCAGAAGGAGCAAGCTGAAATGAACAAGTATGCCCACACTTGACCAGAAGAGAAGTAAACCAATGAACTCACACAAATCAGATTCAAGCACTACACCGCTAAGATTGAAGGTCTCGACATTCACTTCATCCACGAGAAATCCAAGAGATCCAACTCTATTCCTTTGCTTCTTGTTCATGGCTGGCCAGGATCCTTCCTCGAATTTGCCCCAATCATACGCAAATTAACGCAAGACGCAAAATCATCCAACGGGAATCCCGTCTCATTCGACGTTATTGTGCCTTCACTGCCAGGCTTTGCGTTCTCCTCACCACCTCCTGCTAACTGGACCAACAAAGATACGGCTCGCGTTTTCAATACGCTGTTAACAGAGGTGCTTGGATATCCGAAATTTGCTGTCCATGGGACTGACTGGGGTGCCGACGTGGCTTTTAACTTGTACACTGACTATAACGGGACTACAAGGGCAGGACACTTTGCCTTCCTGCCGTTTTTTCCATTGCTGCGACCAGAACTTGATGCCAGGAACATCTCCACTGATGCTTTTGAAGACTTCGGGCTAGATAGGTGGTCTTGGTGGCTAAAACAGGGCAACGCATACTTTCTTGAGCAAACCACTAAGGTACTGCCAGTGTGCCAATATTCCTAATTCTAGACCCTTAGACTAACATGGAGAAGCCGAACACAATAGGATTAGCTGTGCAAGACAGCCCAATCGGGCAGTTGGCTTGGCTTGCAGAAAAGTTTATTGACTGTAAGTCTATCGCGCCTTCTATAACCTCGACGCTGCTAACAAGAATGGTAAGGGTCCGACCCTAGAGCTGGAACAGGGCCGTCAGTCCTGGATCATCACGAAATTCTTCGCCTGGTGTCGCTCTATTACCTCACCGGCTCCGCAACGTCGTCTATGTTCATATATGCTCACAACCCTAACAGCCTTGGAAGGGAATATTTCAAGGCAAATACGGATGCGCCATTATTGTTTAGTTCATTCAAGTACAATATTGCGTCCTGGCCGCGTGGGCTTGTCGACCTCGTCGGAAACTTGGTGCTCTATAGAAGTAGGTGAAACCTGACGTTCTGAATCGCTCCACGGCTGACTGAATAATGAAGATCACGAATTCGGAGGGCATTTCCCTGGACTTGACAACCCACCCGCTTTTATCGATGACCTTCGCGAAATTGGAGTGTACTGGAAGAACTAAGGTGTTCATCAGGAACCCTAACTCTATCTTGTATTAGGGGCATGGGTTTTTCTTATAAGCTAGGGTCCTACTTGTTAAGGAGGGTTAGGTTTTTTATACAAAGCTGTTTCTGTTTCTGTTTCTAAAGGTAAATAACTTTTACTTTTACTTTTACTTTTAAATATAATTATTATTATAACCCAACACTTATAGTCCCTAAAATAAGCCCTAGTATATACTCTTTACTAGCTACATAACTCTTATAATAGCCCAGTCCAACCTAACCCAGCCGCCAATATCTACTATAAATAAGTAATTAAGAGTTATGCCTTATTTCAACACTGTAGGAACCCGGTTTGTTACAGTAACCAGTTTGTCACAAGCTTATTAATTAAGTACTAGCTTAGTGATGCTATCAAAAATGCCTTGTATTGGAATAATAAAAGTATATGTTTGACAGCAGTTAGAAAATTTCCCGTGTTTTTCTTTTCACTATTAATTTATACCTGTTTTTGTCTCTGTATGCTCTGTCTTAAGAACTCGATGCTTTATAAATACGCTGGATATTAAACCAACAGCTGCTAGGCATGCATACAATATAAATAAATTCCTCACACTAAAAGCGAAAGCTTCGAGGACCACTTGACGCTGCGAATTGTCCTGCATTGTACGTGTGATGCCCACATTTGCAGCTGCCATGCTACCAGATAGGGCTTCCATAAGAGATTGGCTGAGACCAGCGGCAGCAAGGGATGATTGGCGACTATCCATACTGTTCTGGAATACCACACCACCTACCACAATAGATAGTGCCATGGCAAGATTGCGGATGAAGCCCAAGGACGCTGTGGCTGCCGCAGTATCGGCCTGGCTAACAGTGCTCTGGATAGCAATTATAGGCCCTTGGAAAAGAAGCGCAGGTCCCAGACCGCCAAAGATTTGCAACCCGACCACACTTGCAACCGATGTGCCGGGCCCAAAAGTAATGTACAGCGCCGTCCCTATCGTCATGAGTGTTACACCGGCCCATGTAATTTCCCTGTAGCGTCCTGTGCGATCAATCAGAACGCCAGAGATTGTTTCTATGAC
Organism: Trichoderma brevicompactum; assembly: GCA_003012085.1. Taxonomy (NCBI): domain Eukaryota; kingdom Fungi; phylum Ascomycota; class Sordariomycetes; order Hypocreales; family Hypocreaceae; genus Trichoderma; species Trichoderma brevicompactum. The sequence continues at coordinate 58,365 of PXNZ01000543.1, read as the reverse complement.
AGCTTGTGTTACTATCAGCGGTAATAGTAAAACACCAGCCCCGAAAGGCGAGGTTTGCTGCACGCCTTGGAAGTATAATGGCATGTAATATTCGATGCCTATGAGCACCATGCCATGTGAAAACACAACAAGGAAAACAGCATTATTTGACCAGCTTCTAAACACTCCCAGCGGCATTAGGGGATATTTAGCTAAACGTTGTTCGCTAAAAAGGAAGAACCCGATCATCAGGGCTCCGAATACAACCAAACAAATAACTTTTGGGCTGCTCCAAGGGAATATAGCGCCGCCGAAATCCAGTCCAACAAGGAGTAAAAGAGTTATTGCCAATATGGAGAAAGTTCCGAACCAATCAATAACTTTCATGCCTTCACTTAGTTTTGTGTGCGGGTTGTGGACGTCCAACAGAAGCAACAGAATAAATGCAATCGCAGAGATCGGAAGGTTTATCCAGAAACACCACCGCCAGGTCTTGAACTGCGTAAACGCACCTCCAATTAACGGCCCAGCGGATCCAGCCAGAGCCCACACAAACCCCGCATATCCCAAATATAATGATCGCTTTCGCACACTGAAGAGATCCGAGATTGTGATGGTCACCAGCTGCATTAGGCCACCGCCAGCTGTGCCTTGCAGTGCCCTTGCAGCAATCAGCATGGGCATGTTTGTGCTTAACGCTGCTAGTATGCTGGCAGCAGCAAAAACACCGACAGCTATAAGGAGCATGGCCTTGCGACCCCAAATATCGCTACATTTCGCCCAGATTGGGCCTGAAGCTGCATTTGCTACTAGGTAGGCGCCACCGACCCATACGTAGCCCGACGCAGAGCGCAGATCGGAGCATATTGTGGGAATAGATATTGCGATAATTGTTTGATCGAGGGCAGCGATGAAGAGGCTGAGCTACAACATGTTATTAGTCAGGTGGCCTTTGCCAATGATCTCGCGTAGAGTAAGTTACATATAGCGCTGATAGGATGGCGCATAATCGCAATGCTGTGCGGACCTTTGGGCGGTCTATAAGATTGAGCGGTTCAACAGGATTCTGACTGGAAGAGGCTTCCGCGGCGAAAGGTTCTGCTGAAGACACAGCAACTGCTGCTTGAGGTTCAGAGACTGCTATAAGATCCATCGTTAAACATAGAAATAAAACCAATTCAACACATTATTTGGAAGAATAAATTGGAATGATGAGAAATCATTGTACCGGCCTTTTTGGGGACTTTCAGGCTTTTGGTGACAAGGTATAACAGGATGACTAAGAAAAATAACAGCCTAAAGCTTCGTTCCCAGTTTACTGCTACCGGGTGACTCATATTGAGAGATATTCTTGAGCAATACATATTCGTTTTAAATACTCATAATGTACTCCGTACCTCTATAGGTAAGTATCCCAGATACATAAGCCAGCAACAACCTAACACTAATATACAAAGGGCTGCAATTTGTTTCTTGTAATATATTGGGATTTATCAATAGCTGGTTCCGATATAATCATTTTAAGCAAAGAAATACTAGTCCGATCGAGATATACAAATTACATAGATTTTAGATCCAAATGTCACGACCTATGCTCACTTGATTAGATGTTCCACAGCGGCCGCTCAGCGGAAAATCTTAATTTTTTCCCGCCATTTCTCCGCTCTCTCCGTTTGCATCCGTCCAAGTTCCGCTTTCTATCCGTTGGGATTGCTCATCAGCAAATTTTGATACCACCTAAGCCATGTAATATTACCTCCATAGGAATATTGAATATGGTAAAATTCTCCTCGCCGAGGAGCGACGGCCGTCCACGACGGGCATGCTCTTTCTGTACGAGACGCAAAATTCGATGCTCTAAAGAGACGCCTAAGTGTTCAGCGTGTGAAGCGTACGTCTTCCTACTACTAACCCCACGTCCAGCGTCTGCAGAGATTCAAAGGCTCATGCTTTATCAGGCGGAACCAAAGTTGTCGCTATGATAATCAGTTGCGAGAGTCGATCAAGTCTCTACACACACAGACTAGTGATGGTAATGCTGTCGTGGTCCCGCCGGCCGAAGCTGATGACGTTTGGCCGCCATCATTTTTGCCGAGAACAAATCTTCATGCTGCTGCTATCCGGTTTATGGACCATGGCCTCTACCTTCGTAGTCGAGCTCAAACCAGCATTCCAAGCGTTACCGAATCCGATCCAATTCCTAGCTACCTGCGGCCAATGCTAAGCAACAGATCGGCTCTTCGTCAGACGGCAATCCTCTACTATCGACTTGCGAGTCGATGGCTACCTATTATTTCTAAGAGAAAAATATTTGACCAGCTGTTGAACCCTTTGCTACCCCTCCGTGTTGATGCAGTGTTCCTACTTCTATGTATGAAAGTCATCATAACCCAGCCCCACTCAGAGCCCCTTTCTTGGCCCAATGAGTATTACGCAGCCGTACGATATCGTATGGAACTCGAACTCGCCGGGCTGGCATCGCTGGAGATTCTCCAGGGCTGTATCCTACTTGCAGCCTATGAACAGGGAAATGCCATTTATCCAGCCGCGCACACTTCCATCGGAATCTGTCTCATGCATGCATCGGCGTTGGGAATGGGCTGGACCTACTCAACAGCGTCGAACATCGATGCTGAAGAGCGGAACAGGGGCTGGTGGGCTATATTTCTGCTTGAGCGGTAAGTAACCGTGCCGAAAATGCCTGTATATTACGGCTATAGTAAACTGAATACCTCTTGCGGGTTATACAGAGTCTTAGGCCTTGGTAACCCCCACCAACCATTTATAACGCCGGAGCCGGACATGGATGCACAGTTGCCATGGCCAGACCAGAACTGGGAAGATCACGCGGTTCCAAACAACGCATTTTCCACACTTTCCTCTCCACCAACTGTAGTAGGTCGCTTCGCAAGCATCTTGCAAGCCAGTTTCGTGTTAAGCCGCGTCTTTGGCTACTTATCAGATTCGTTTGCCGGGCTCCAAGCTCGTCTAGATGAGGTAGAGCAGTTCGAAAGGACGCTGTATGCCCTGCTGCGTTACGCAAGTCCGGCTCCTGGAGCAGATGCTAGGTCTGTATGCTATCAGAAGGCTGTGTGCTGCGCGTGAGTTGAGATCTACTATAACCCAAAAGTGCAAATGGTTCATTAATAAGTCTACAGTGCCATTATAGCCTTACACACCCCACACCTTCAACGCGAACCTGGATGTCCACTCTACCAGCGAGCATGTAGTGCTTTAGACGATGCCGTCCATAGCGCATCTGATGCGGCGGAGTTATATCTCTCGAAAGTCGCAACTGACTCCGAACCGGGAGATACATCTCCATTTATAGTACCTTGGCTCTACATGGCAGGAAGAAGAGCTATTCACTCTAGAGCATGTGATGACCTCGAAGTGATACAAAATGCCCTATTGAAGCTTAACTCTAGATGGAAAGCCGCAGGTTTGTAAAACAAATCTTCCTTCATTATCAAGGAACCAATTAACGAAGCACTCTGTAGGCATATACGTGGAGCTTCTTGCTGCAAGCAAAGCAATGGAGCCAATGTAGGCGAAACCCATGGATAAAGATGCAGATAGACTTAGGTGTGTCTAACATACGAACTCGTTTCAATAACTTTAGAAACAGCACTCGGGTTAGCTCTTACATAGAAAATATAATGCTCTGATATCTTGCTCCTTAAATAATGTATAAGTATAGAAGCTATACCTATCTTACTAACCCTACTCGAACATATTACCCCGAAACGCGTCCCATTGCCGGATTTTCCCCAGCCAGCCCCAATATTGCATTTTCGGATTGCACCGCAATCCTTTAGTCCCCCTTAGTTATATTTTTAGAAACCTGCGTTCCCGCCTCTCCTAAAATACATTGCGATCACAATTACTTAGAATCAGCTACTCCCGTGCGCGCGTATGTTTACTTATTTATTTTATTATTAACATCCACTATATAAGCTAGTTACAGGAGCCACATCTAAGCAATAGGACAGTAGAAGCCGGAGGCTCAGACCCCATTCGCTATGTTTTAGTATTATAAAAGAAAGTTCTAGGGATCTTAGGGAGGAAGGGTTTAACCATCCTGCATTTTATAAAGTTCCATTGCTTCCTGGGTTCGCTGCACTTACACTAGGCGAGCATGATAGCTGAACCTTTTATGGTATTCTTGGAAGTCCCTATGCCCTGACCTTTCTGCTAAGAGCTAGTGTAGGGTAGGCCTTGGGAGTTTCAGTTCAAGCAGGTAGGGTTCTGCGAAGAGGATGTACCGTCTATGCATTTCTAGTTTCAGCTTGTCCTAGGCTCTCTCCTAGATATCTTTAATTCTTTTCCTAGTCTATCTCTTAGCGTGAGTACTGGTGGAGTAGCTTTGTCTGTATGGCGGGAGTTCTGAGCCCTCCCACACGCGCGTGTTGTAGTTTTGCCTTGAAGCATAAAAGCACTAATTGTATTTTCTGGAAGGAGTCTCCCACATTGCTATAGTAACCAGAATGGTTTATGTGTGTTAGATTGTTGATATCAAAGAACTGAGGATCCTAGGTATTACTGTTGTGGCTGATGTGCATAATGGACGCAGCTGCTCGACAAGCCGTGGCCCTGCAGTCTTGCCCCCTGACACTGATGCAGGTTTATCATTTGCTTAGCGCGGGAACATCATGTTATATATTACTAGCGAGTCATTCCCCGCAGTAAATAGCTCAGAAAATTTGACTTTGCTTCCATCCGCCGCAGATTCGAAAACGTAGTCTTCTTTGACGTAACCACCGGGTGGAAGCGCCCGAGGCTGAGCGGTCACCTCCTCGACCAACCGCCGTCGCCCCTATTTATGCTGCGTGAGCCTATCTCGCGCTCGCCGATACACATTTGACTCGTTGTGGAAATGGATATTTTGGTCGAGGAGCTCGTCCCACCACTTGTTCATATCACGAGGGCTGACCAACGACAACTATTTTTGCGCTCCTCCGAGCTCACCAATTCAAAGGCTTGACATGTGCGAATAGGCAGTCCAAAGGAATTAACAGAGTTGCTGATAGAATCACCAACAGTAGAGGTGGGTTTGGCAAATATAGAAGAACGACTCAAGTCACTTTACTCCAGCAGCTTTGAATGTCTTCGGAATGTCCTGGTACTGTTACACTATATGTACAATGCCTAGAGGACAGCGGTGGGCTGTACGTCTCTGATTTGTAAGTTCCTGTCTGACAAAAATTTGAGTGACGAGTGTTCGATTGGTAATAGCTACTTTCTATCCGACTATCAAAGAGGTCGGACATATCGGCCCACAAGGATTCGTATGTATGGGTACCATTGAAACAATGCTAGCAGGTCCAATTGTAACCATTCCACTCTTTGCCTATTACTAGCGAACAAAAAACCCGTCTTGTCCCTGTAAAAACAGTTTCGGAAGTCTCGTGGCGAAATTTTCAGCGGCTACCAGTAGTTAACGAGGCACCAGATACCCACTGACCTTCAATTCTCAATCGACCTAGAGGAGATCATTTGTTATATGACACTGCTATTAAGACACGCGCTTTGAAAACTGCTTCGTGGTGCATATCCTAAATGTTATATCTTCGTAAGGGCAATCTCAGATAGGCCATAGAGTCTTGAATTTTGACATAGAGCAAAAACGGCCGCCGATGGACGTCAAGAGGGAGAGCGGGGCAAAAAGCGGGAAAACGGACATTTCTCCGTTTTGACGGACGAAGCGGCCGCTGTAGCACAACAATAAGTACAAATGCATGGAAGAGTTAGGAACAGTAGCGTCTGCAGGGCTTACAAATTAAGATCGAGTGCTAGTGTCACAAAGGGAAGGCCAATCGTACATTAGAGTACGTTCGGGAAATTTACCTGGTAGAAGAGGTTATATACTTCACTGGCAGGTGAGGTCAGTAACTTATTAACGAACTTATCTGGTAAGCGAAGTTACGCGCATGCTGAGCGCGTCATAAAGATTTGGAATTAATATATGAGAGTAAACCAATGTTGAGGTGATTGGTAAGACAGTCTATAGCGGAAGGTCCGAACTATGAAGTTTCAATAGATGTCTATAAAAAGCGGTTCACCACTCAATACCAGCTTCAGTCCTGTACAAGACATCATTGCCTTCCTATCAGCCAAACATATTTTTCAAATTCATCCTCTGTGGTGGAAAAACCAATATCAAGGAATACCTACGAGCTTCTATATAAGAACAACAAGACATCATGAGTCTAGATCTTAGATACTCAGACGCTACGGCGCTTGCCGAGCTGATTCGCACGGGCAAAGTGTCTGCTGTCGAAGTTATGCAGACTCATCTCGACCGCATAAAGTCTCTGAACCCCCAACTGAATGCTATCGTCACCATCGACAAGAGTGCATTGGAAAATGCAAAAGCCGCAGACGCAGCAGTGCAGTCCGGTAAAAACAATCTCGGCCCCCTGCACGGCGTCCCCTTCACTGTGAAAGATTCAATCGATACCGCAGGCGTGGCGACACAACGCGGCTCGCCAATTTTTGAAGGCCGCGTGCCTTCGACCGACGCTGTCAGCGTTGCGCGGATGAAGGCCGCAGGCGCCATTTTACTTGCGAAGACCAACCTTCCGGAATTTTCATACGCCTGCGAAAGTGAGAATCTCCTCACAGGCCGGACAAATAACCCTTGGAATCTCGAGAGGACGCCAGGGGGCTCCAGCGGCGGAGAGTCGGCAGCCATTGCGGCTGGACTATCCCCTATTGGCTTGGGCACCGACCTTAGCATCTCAGTACGAGGCCCGTCTGCGATGACAGGCATCATGGCGCTCAAGCCAACCCATGGGCGCATCCCTATGACGGGCATATGGCCACGAGAGCCTCGCCGATTCTGGCACGCTGGGCCGATGGCGCGAAGCGTTCGCGACTTGGCTCTAGCATACTCAGTCCTGGCTGGCCCCGATGGGCAAGATGCATTCTCGTCACTGGGAGCTAATTTTGATGCTGGAGTTGGAGCGACTCCCAAACGACAGCTCAAGATCGGCTGGCTGGTAGAGCCGGGTTTTGGCCCTATCGATCCCCAAGTTGGCTCAACTGTCCGGGCTGCGGCCGAGGCTCTCAAGGCTTCAGGCTGCGCCGTCGAGTCTGTCCGCATTCCGGCTCTGGAGCAGGACTTTGCCCTGGACGTATTTCTACGCATTCATGTTAACGAGATGAAACCCCCCATGGCGCAAATTACCAGTGGGCAACCCGCAGAGAAGATTTTCAAGAATGCCCGGGGCATGCTGAACACTCCCGAAACAACAATGCCCGATTTCGTTGATGCTGAGCAGGCAATCGAGCGGCTCAAGGATGGTTTTGCCGAATACTTCCAGAAGTACGATGCACTCGTGTGCCCCGTGATTCCACTACCCTCGCATGGGCACGCGGTCGAAGAGCTCACGATTGACGGGCAGACCGTCAGTAACTTCAACATTTGTTCGACTACCACGCCTTTCACTGTAACGGGACTACCAGGACTGTCAATCCCGTTCGGAGCAAGTCACGAGGGCATGCCAATCGGCGTCCAGCTTGTCAGTACCTGGTACGCCGAGTCCACAGCCTTGCATCTCGCATCAGTGCTAGAAAAGGTCAGTCCAGTTAAGGGGTCCCACCCGAATATATAGACAACTCGTTAGGATAAGGTTCGCACTTGGAGATTTAAACATTGGATCAGGGATCTGAGCACAATTTATTTCTAATATATAACTTTTACCACCTACAGAAGACTCTGTTCCATAGTAAAAGGTGTGTTGCATTTAACTGTAGCTGCTATTGAGGCGATTTAAGGCTGGCCAGGTTGACTGCGGGCCTATTGGTGCCATTCCATATTCCGTACTGACTGTCAAGCTCTGCAAGCTCTTGTTTTGACTCAGCGGGATGAACCAGTTTAAAAATATTTTAAATACACCCCCGCTCAATCGTCGTTTCCACTAGGGGGGAGACCCTCCACACCTCTTCCGAGATCTTCTTTTAATAACTGCTCCCCAACCGCCAGCTTCTGGCAATCCTGGAGAACGAAGAGCATGCGTGCCCACTCAGCCTTGCTTGGGTTTCGCCAAGCGTGCATTGTACCGCGCTGGATAGCCACGTCGCCGCGGTGCATCAACTGAGTTTCCCCGGAATCCAGTACGAGCTCGATGGATCCTTCCAAAACAACGCCATAATCGAGACTCTGAGTCCGGTGCATCATACAATCGAAGTCCGGAGCAAAATCGACAATGCGACAAACGGTGCCTCCCTTATTTACCAACCCTAGCTTTGAAGTTTCCATTAGAGCATCATGCTTTACAATGTCGAGATTGCTATTCAACGAAACAGGAAACTCTGATGTAGTGTAAATGACGTTGAAGCCCATCAATTTATCATCATATGACGTCCATTTCCCAGGTCGGCTTTCCTGTATGATTGCCTTGCCGCTAGACTGGTCATGTCCTGTTAAATATGTGGTCAGGCCGGGCAGATTTGAAACCTGCCCGAGGTGGGGTGGGCGATATGAGTTTGACATAACCAAAAGCTGCTAGCACGGTTGTCAAGGAGAAGTGTAGAGAGAAACAGCTGCAGGAGGTTTATGATAGTTCCAGCCGTAGCTCCAAGACAATCGTTCATAGAATAATATTCATGGAGGTCTTTAAGCTTTTGTCACAAATTTGATTCTTCTTCACCCTCTGAGTTGCCCTGCCTGATATGGTTTTTTTACTTCATCAGATCTCCACCCGGATGATGTGGATATTTTTCAGATCCGAATTTTCATATTCAAGCTTACTATTTCTGAGGCTAGCAACAGAGAGCCGAGTGGGATAAATATCGTAGAATGGGTATCCGTGTGGGAGCTCTCAATTCCACTTTGCGCATATCATTTTATCCCAGAATCAAATGCTTTTATAATAGTCAAAAATGTACAAGTTTGAGCATGAGAAAGTTACCCAGGCGTTTCAAATCGAGTCAGCCCAGATCTTCTATCAATTATTGTAAGCTCAATACAAAAGATGGTTAAAATTCAAATTCCCCCGGGCTCTCCATTCACCATTCATAATATTCCTTTTGGAGTTATATCAACCAATGAAGATGTAACTCCCCGTTGCGCCACAGCCATTGGCGGTTATGCTATCGATCTTGCCATCTACTCTCAGCATGGACATCTGAACCACTTAAACTTCCAACCAAGTGCCAATCAGATTTTCTCACAGGTATAATAATGTCATACTAATAGTTTGGAGATTATACGTGTAAAATACAATACTAATTCATCTTCTTGAGCCGTCACTGAATGCATTTGCTGCAATGGACCGGACCATACGACTAGGACTCCGTGAAACTCTAATCTACGATATTATCAACGAAGAGGTTCCGGAAAATTGTCTGGTTGAACTAAGTGCCGTCATAATGCATCTACCCTTTCGCATTGGAGGATTTTCAGACTTCTACTGCTCGCTAGAGCACGTTCAAAATGTACCACCGCAGTCATGATTCTCAATCGCAGCATTTGTACTAACTTGAAGCAGTGTTCTCCAATGGCTGCAAACGCTAGTATACCGGTCAATTGGTTCTATTCGCCATCTGTGTATAATGGGCGTGCGTCTAGTATAGTTCCATCGCCTCAATCAATTCGCCGACCGCGAGGAGTTTACTTTGGAAAAGACGATGGAAAGCCAGTCTACGGTCCCTCTCAGGAAATAGATTTCGAGCTTGAGATGGGATTCTTTGTGTCAAAGCCAGTTAATTATGGTTCAGAGCTGAATATTGAGGATGCTGAAGACCATATATTTGGCTTTGTATTGCTTAACGATTGGTCGGCAAGAGACATTCAAGTATTTGAAATGAAGCCTCTGGGACCATTTCATGGAAAAGGTCAGCAACAAGCGTCGACTTCATGATTCATATACGTTATTCTGATATTATTCAAACGTAGGTTTTGGAACATCGATTTCCAATTGGGTGGTAACTATAGAAGCACTTCAAAGATTTCGATGTGCTCCAAAAACAATACAAGATCCTGTACCCTTCAGCCACCTGAAGTGGCCCAACGATAAGGATGGAACATTTAACATTAAACTAGAAGTTGATTTGATCCGTAAGTTAGCTCGACTGCACAGTACTATCAGGACCTAACCCAAAATATTCAGGCAAGGGAAAAAGGTTCCCTCTTGCAACCAGCAATTTGAGATATCTCTATTGGACTCCTTTCCAACAGATTACACATCATGCATCAGCAATGTGTGGTATTCAGACCGGCGACTTGATTGGCACTGGCACAATATCAGGAGATGTATGGCTATAGATGAACCTGCATTTCCGTTAGATGGTATTGCTGACATTATTCCTCTTTTGGTAGGCTGTGGATGATAAAAGTAAGAAGATAGAGCTCGGTTGTCTGTATGAGGCAACACAGGCTGGGTCAAAGCAAGTCGAATTGCTTGATGGCTCCCAGATGATGTACTTAAACGATGGGGATGAAATCATCTTAAAGGCTTGGTGTGTAGATGCGACGGATGAGAGTATATCCCTCGGGTTTGGCGAATGCAGAGGTACTATATTACCTGCAAATCCATAATTTGAAAGAATGGGGGTCAACGATTGCGACCAAGAAGTTATGTGGATATTTGTATGTATATATATATATATACTTTAAATCCTAAAAGTGCCATGATTATATACTCAGTATTGTCCCATTACATTAAGAAACTTTGTTGTTTGATCCTTGTTTGGTTTACTTGCACACTGCCGCTACGCCCAATTATAGATTTCAGCTTTTTATTGGAGGGTGTAGTATAATTGCTTAGTGGGGAGGAGTAAAGTGTTAGGAGCGCTATGAACAAAAGGTATAAGATGTCTCTGTTGTATACATGAGTGTACGCTATTGTGTAATCTCGAAACGGAAAAGAATAGATAAGAAGGAGTCGATTGCTCCTGTGTGTGTATTTCTTACAAATATAACAGGTTGAATAAACCTACTACAAAATATCTGCACTTAGGATCATAACGATAGATAAATGGGACCTAGTATTCAGACGTCAGGTCAACAGTCTTATCTTGTTTCACTTCTTCCGGAGATACAACAACGGAACTGTCAGGGCTGTTTAGCACTAAATAATTCGGTTTTGGCTAGAGCTGAGCTAACAAGTCTAGAACAAATACTTCTCGGCGGTCCCGGCGGAAGGGAAAAGGAGAGATAGCGGGGACCACATATCGACAGCGTATTCCGAGTGGATAATGCGGGGAAGAAATGCTTAGCCGAGTGGGATACATAGAGTGTGGGGAAGGGTGTGCACAGTGGCAAAGTAGCATTAATCAATATATTTAGATATCCTAAAAGATACCCCCTTGCGTGAGAACTTAGGTCAAATAATCACCAATCTACGCATTATCAATCTCAATATGTATGCAATTGCATTAATTGGTATTTTGGCAAGCTTTATAATTTGGAAAGTATGTGTATATGTGCAAGTACAAACGAATGAGTAAATCCTGACTGATTAACCTTAGGTTTTGTCAAATGTCTTCTTTTCACCTCTACGCCGCGTCCCTGGACCTCTATTAGCCAGAATCACTTCTAGATGGCTGATGTTTGTTGACTTGGCTGGAAACCGCACATTAACGATACATCGCCTTCATCAAAAATACGGCCCATCGGTCCGAGTTGGCCCTCAAGAGGTGTCTTTTTCAAATCTGGAGATGGTCAAGGAGCTCTACGGTCAGCAGTCAGCATTCATGAAGGCCCCAGTGTACGACCATTTCAGTATTCGGCCATTGGGAATCTTTAGTATGAGAAATAAGACGGAACACAGCCAGAGACGAAGGCTTCTCAGTCACGCATTCTCGCAATCAAATCTGTTTGATGCTGAACCATTGATAAAACAGATCATCGAAAGACTCGTCAGGCGTATAGATATTGCACTTGGAAGTCCACTAAATATGCTATATCTCTTTAGGTTAACAGCTTTTGATCTCGTTGGTAAGCAGCCTATCTACAATTTCTCATTGCTATATGGCATACCTAATCTGGTTATAATAGGTGAATTATTCCTTGGCCAAACATTCGGGGGATTAGAGTCCAACAATCACCCACAATTTCTGACAGACATGGATTATCATTTTCTTCTCAGTGGGTTTGAAGTCAGCTTTCCATGGCTTAATCAAATTCTTCTGCGTTTGCCAGTTCCAGTGGTGCAGCATTTCTTGGCAGCTAGGCAACGAATCGTTCAAGTTTGTAGCAAGCAATGCCCTAAGTCCACTTTACAAATCTAATCCATGTCACAGTATGGAAAACTGTCATACGAGAAATACATCTCCCAATATGGATGGGACTCTGGTCGAAAGGATCTATTAACAAAAATTCCAAACAGCAAAGGCGATAATGGAGCCCCGCTAACAGATAAGCAAGCTTATACTGAAATTGCGAATCTCGTATTTGCTGGTACTGGTATGAGATTTCTGTCTATGAGTGGAAATTAATGCTGAACTTTTAGACACAACTAGTACGACTCTTGCTTATCTGTTCTGGGAGCTCGCTAAAAATCACGATTGGCAGAGACGTCTTCGAGCGGAACTGTCCGAAGTGGAATGGAAGGGAAGCATACCATCATATACAGATGTCGTCGACTTGCCGGTCTTGGACGCAGTAGTCAATGAGGCTCTACGATTACATCCTGCAGCTCCAGCAAGCTTGCAGCGAGAGACGCCGTCTGGTGGACGAATTTTAAACGGTATATTCGTACCGGAAAAGGTTAGTATTATACATCTTGTCCTAACAATCCGCAGAACGAACAATAGCATTAAATAACAAAAATTAGACTGTAGTATCTATGCAATGTTATACAACACAGCGTGACCCAAGTGTATTCTACAACCCTAATACCTTCGACCCAGGACGATGGATAGGCTTAGACGCAGTCACGGAGCCAATGAAGACACTCTTCCTTCCATTCTCTCGAGGCACCCGGGCATGCCTGGGAAAGAATCTGGCAATCATGGAATTAAAGATGATCACAGCTACCATAGTGAAGTTATATGAGGTTAGCGTATCTCCAGGAACAACTGAGGAGAGTATGGCAATGAAGGATCATTTTCTAGCTATCCCAAAAAGCGGTAACTGCTACTTGATATTAGCCAAAAATTAATAAGACTTATTATTATATATAGTTCAATGAATAGTCCCTACGATGTGCAGCGCACGTTGGAGATGATACTTGACTTGTACATAGTGCTCTATTGAAAGTAGGGAATGCACCTTTGAACTGACTTGACTAACACCAAACTCAACAACAGAAACGTAGCTTATCTGACTGTTAAAGACCACAGCTTCAAAACAAGTCAGATTATTGGATCTAGCTGCTGTGGTTTTATTCCTTCGGGAAGAGGTTACTGCAACAGGGGTCATCTTGAGGCGAAAAGATTTTCTGTTCCTTCTATCTTGAAAAGAGAATTACTTTCTCTTTTATAAAACCGGCCGGACTACTCCCTGACTGATCCACTAATCCTAACTCGTGTTTGATCATAAGGCAGGTGTACCTTTCCCGTCAAAATGCCTCCCTCTGGCTCGTACAACTATTTAGACCATCCCTTGACTCCAGCTACCCCATACGAACTGATTGTTACACATGTGTTGAAGCTCCCAAGTTTGTGCTTTCTTCTCTCCATGGATATCATCTTCGACAACAGCGCCACCGACCACGAGAAGAGGGTAGAAGTGGTCATCGGTCGGATGCGCGTCTTTATACCCGGGACTCTTGGTTAAGCGAATCAGAGCCCCAGCAAGTTGTGTGCCCTAATTCCGTTATTATTCAGTGGTAAACAAAAGGAATTCGCACACTTACTTTTGTGTTAGCAACTACATCGCTCACGGACTTTTCAAACTCAGTGGCCCATTTTGCTGGCGTTCGACCATGTTGAAAATTATCACCTTTCAACAAAATTGGGTACCAGTTGTTTCGATACAGATTATGCACAGCTCCGCCAGTCCCGCATAACAAGATGCCCTCTTTACGCAACGGCGCCAGTGCTCTTCCAATTTTAACGTGGAAGACGGGATTATACCGAGCATTCAGGCTTACCACAGTGGCAGGTGGTGTTCCCTCAGGGAACATCCATCGTGCTGGGGTAATCGTATCATCATGCCAATCGAAGCCTGGATCTTCTTCAACGTCCGTAAATCCAGCCTCACGGAGAAGAGTAACAATCTTCTTCGTTAATTTAAGATCAATGTTTATTGGATAATTTTCCCAATATGATCGTGGCACCATGTCCATTTGGACGATACCGGGTTTCTTCTTGGCTGCAACTCTGATGCGGTCGTGGAGCTCTTCCCAATGTGCACCAATGAAGACTACACCTTTAACTCCATGTGCTAATGCTTCTTTTCCAAACTGCACGATCAGACATTAGCTTCAGTATAATGCTTCAATAGCCTATCAAACCTTGTAATATGCTAACCTTGCTCCAGTACTCAGAAGAAGCAGATTCTTTGCAACACATGAAGGGAGACCCATGTGACCAGAAAGCTGCTGGAGTAACGGAATTTTCCATGATATAATTCTAGGCGTGGAATAACATCCAAATCAACTGGAGTGAATAAGACGGATAACTGCCAGAGGCTACTATATTGAGAAATCAAAATAATGGCCTTTGTTTAGAAGATTTCCGTTGGTTGTCTTGATCCGAAATTTTGGCCTATCACTTAGCAACAAGGGGGAACGCTCATTCATGTAAGTTAGTCAAAAAAAGTTCTTGGCCTCCGCAGAGCCGAACCGAACTCGGAATCTTGTGGGGGAGGCAACGTGAAGACATCGGAACCCCACAAGTCAATCCTGCGTTAGTTCCCCACACGGGTGCTGCTGTATGTAACAGTGACACGGTACAATATTTCAGCTTCTTGCGCCGGAATATTTCGAAATCTTCATTACTTGCATTATTATTCTCTAATAAAGGAAATTTGTCAAAATTATCAAAATGACGACCCTGGCTAGCGCATTAGCAGTAGCACGTATATCGTGGCAGTGCAACTTTACGTTGGGAGATGAACGATGGCGTCTCAAGCAGCTGTACAACCTCTATCAGCTCTTAATAGATAACAGAGATGAGCTCATCACTTGCTTAACTAAATGTATGCTATCTTACTGAGTCGCTAATCACACGCTAATCCGATTAGCCTCATCATCTAGCGAAGCACATGAAAAGGAGCTGGCTTTATTGGTCGGGGATATTCATCAACACATATCTCATGTTGTCGATTCTCTGTCGAAAAAGGGAGCAAAACCTCTGCAGTTAGAGAGGAATGAAATTGCACGACCTGCGGGAGTTAGCATGATTATTTGCGAGTTGGAAAATCCTTTGAGGTTCATGCTGGGCCCTTTAGCAGCCTCTATCGCGGCGGGAAATATTACTATTGTTGCTACGAGAGCCAGCCATGATGAAGAATTTGTCTCTCTGCTAGCACGTTTTTGGCCGAAATACCTTGATCCCGACTGCAATCTTTTCGTCCCAGGCTTTCAGGAATCGCACTTCACAGTTGAAGATGTTGACACAATTATGATATATGGTAAGCCAGAAATTGTGAAGTTGTAGGCACTTTGTAAGAGCTAATCTAGTGATATTTAGCCGAGTCCCCTGATTCTTATCTCTCTATACTTCAGTCTCCGAATGCACGACTCCATATCACTTCAATTGGTTCAAATTTTACCCTAGTAACAGAAGGAAAAAAATCTTGGAGAAAAATTGCTGAAGAAATTGACCTTATGTCCAGTGAAAAAATAATGCAATCAGATAGGTTGCATGCTGTTTTTGTGCGCGAAGAGGAGTTTGAGGATCTGCAGATGGCCCTCTCCGCCGCCTATGTAGCTTCAAACCCAAAGGTTAAGTCAGAAAAGAGAAACACTTTATTATTCAACCAGCGGAAGGGGGAAAATTCGAACGCGGAACTTCACACCTTTATTCGATCTGCAACGGCTGCCAGTTCACTCGCCATTGTGCCAGTTAAGTCTCTCGATCGTGTAGTTGACATAATGAACAGTCTCGCTATATCGATTCAACAGCTAGCTATCCTAGGACCCAAAGCGAATGAAGCTGCCAATTTCATTCAAAATTGGGTTGCTGCAAAAGTTATAACAGTAGGATTTATATATCCTGTAGCTTTATCTGGTATGTTTTTGAAACAGTCCTCTCCTTTACAAAAAAGCCTTAAATTCGCAAAGGTTAATAGATCATCCTTAAGAAATTCCGAATGGTCCAAACTGGCAATCATATATATCGCCCGTCATTTCGTCCCCTGCATTTACACGCCGTCAAATAGTGATTCGGAAAAAACCTGCTCTATTGCCACAAAACATAGCGGATATTAGAGCAAGTTATATAAGCCTTATCCCACCTCTGAAACCGGAACCCTGTGGCGAGCGTATTGGATTTTTTACGCAAGTGGAATATTTGGTTAAAGGACTTATGGCTACATGCGGCGTAATCGCCATGGGTGGGCTAATCTATGGCATGCGATATTTTAAACAACTGTAATTACAAACAGTTTAGCTACTGGTAACTAGGCTATTTACTTGAATCTATTGGAATATAAGCTTCTCTACATTTCCTGTAGTTTGGGGTATGGATCTGCCTGCAATGCTTATCATGCTTGCGACACTTAACAGAGTGTAGCTATAGAGCACTATCTCAGCATCGCTTATTTGACACGTCGTATGCTATGCAGTAAATAGGATGTATTTCTAACCCTTGTTTTCCTCCAATCTTCTAAGTATATTCCCAAAACCATTAGCTACTCTGAGATTAAATCGCTGCAAGATGTTATAGCCCTGATTGAGCACAGCCTTAGCAGCGACAATGTTTATGGGTTGCCCACCAATTTCAGCTGCCCACTTTGTTATTGTCGCAAGATATACACATATTGCCGCATGAGGGGCTTCGCCTTTCTTTATCTCCTCACGATCCTCACTTCTCAGAGCTGCTTGCCCAGACCTTTCGTTGATTCGCATGCCGAGTTCGAGCAATCGCGTTGCGTGTAGCAATGCGATGCTGCAATCATCAGACTCTCGCCACTGGCGGATAACACTTAATGTGGTGGAAGAGGGCGGTCTGTGGACGCTAAACTCTCGCACAACGCCATGTACACTGGGCATATTGACATGCAATGTGATAAAACCCATATGGAACAACATCAGAGCCGATTCATGTAGTGGAGATTGCTGAGAGCGAAGCCACCCATGAAGTCCAAGCTCAAAAAACCTCCTATCCCATAAGAAATCTTGCTGAGCGGATGCGGACTGTGGGAGCACCGTATGGGATGCGAGCACTAGAAGTACAGCTAGAGATGACATGATGTCGCCAAATGAATTAAACTTAACCAATGGTCCTGAGGGTGTAAGCAATGCTTTGACAGTATCCGATAGACTAAGGTATTCTGGCTGAAGGTGATAAGACGACGCGTTTCCTTGTAGAGGAAGAAGGAAAGAGCTAGTAGAATACAGGGTTGGAGGCCATTGAAGTAGTGTTGTACGATAGCATTCAAGAATATGGAGATCATTCATTAACCTAACTCAAAATTATAAGCTCCCATCTGGACTAGACCCCGCCTTTGGAATACATCTTACCTTTTTACAATATGGTAGCTAGGACTGGATTCAGGGATAATCGAAAAGTTACATCGGGATATGATCTACATATATAGTTGGGTTAGAAGTAGTACCATCCGTTGTTCGTATATTAATTACCTGGATAAATTGCAGGTGAAAAGCCTCACTCAGCTCACAATACCGTTTATCACCGCTACATATCCCGTACAACTCAAGTAGGATAAGCTAGTTCATTTATCGTCAGAAAAGTGGTTGAAATATGGAAAGGACAGCTTACAGTGCGAACGAGACTGATTTTCTTCTCCATAGTCTCTGGAAACTCGACATGTAACTAGCATATATGTCAACAACATCTGCAATGCGGCGCCTGCGTCAAGTCCAGACTTAAGAATAGAAAAGAGTACTTACACGAGTAAGGAGCAATCTTCTAGAATCACCAGTCATGGCACGAGATATAATGTGACTGCCCCTTGTGGAAGAATATAACCCTCCGACAGCTGCTATTATCAGCACCTCTTCTTCACTCGTGGATTCATTTATCTGAAAGTCGATAAAAGAGGTAAATGTCTCAGGAACCTCTTTCATAAAGTGGTTTATAAAATGATTTAGTATGGTGCGATCAAAGTTATTTATAGAAGGTTTCGATTTCACCCATCGATTAGCATGAATCTTGAGTTGCTGCAAAGCAGCCTCGGCGGCTCCATGGTCTTGCTGCAAGAAAATCTTATGAGGTAGCTGAAAGGTAAACATTTCGTCCTCGGAGGTGAAAAAATTCTGATCGGGGTTTGGCTGAAAAACTATAGAGCCATCGAAATCAAGCCCGAAGGGCAAAGGGAGGTTCTCAGTGTCGGGAAATAAGTCAAACATCTAGTATCACGTCAGGCATCCTCTTCTCCAACTGTGTTAGTACTCACATTATCATGGAAGAATGGGTTCAGGCTGAAATCCGAGCTCCAGATAGGTTGCTCAGTTGCAGCCGGATAGACGTTATCGCTGTTACCGGGTTCATCTAAGGCAGAGTTTCGCCCCTCAAAATATAAATTATGTTTACTGGTGTGTAGAGAGCGTTGGGGCGTCGAAAACTGGTTAGGAGCAGCGATGCTTGATGAATGACAGGCATTGCCTTGCAAGTTTGAAGATATCTTAGCCAGGCTGGTAAATGTTCCACTGCTGGTACAATTTTCTGGAAGATTAGGGATGTGGCTGTCCGCTAGTATAGTCCCAGGAGATTCTTGTAGCTGAGATACATTGATGGATCGCGTTTCTGCCTCCATTGAGGTGAATCTCTCCATATCGACCTGGTTCGCATGATGTCGAGGTGAATGAATCGCAACTGGAGAGGCTGAATCGGAACTTGAGTCCATAGATACCTCCCTGTCAGTCAATATGCTTAACGATACCTGATCGAGCGAACGCTTCTCGGCGCTTTTGCTATTGGCAGCCTCGCCTTTGGAGCTTGTGGTATAACGACACTCCCGCTTTCCTTTCCTACACAATGAGCATGGGTGCATCCCTGTACACTTTAACTTTTTAGTACGACACGAATCGCAAGCAATTCTGACTCTAGAAGATTTTCTGTCTCTTTCGAGACTTGGAGACTTTTGCGCGCAGGATCTAGCCGCATGGCGATTGCGCACATCGGATCGTTGGAAGCTTCGGTGACAGTAAGGGCACGGAAATGGTGTTTCCCCAGTATCTAATTTTTTTTCCAATAAGTTAATAGGCGTTTACCATCCCGAGGAAAATAATGGGAATTGGACATACGAGAGCGCTGGTGGCGTTGAAGATGCTCAACCCGTATAAAGAGTTTCCCACATTCAGAACACTATGAAAGCAAACCAACACGCAGTTAGCATGTATACCATATTCGGACTTCCCCGGACGACTAGAGCAAAGAGTTATACCAATCTGCCCTGCTGTGTGCCAGATTCCTGAGCTGTTAATTTCGCTGATTTGGTCATGTTTCAACGCGAGAAAGAAGGTCTTTACTGAAAGGATGCAGATTAAATCCCTCTTTGGGGGACAACTGGAGGAGAAGTAGAAGCCTTGAGACAAACGAAGGAGTGAAACATAACAGCGGTTTTGCCGTCAAGTTTTTTTTGTGTTATAAGGATGGAGTACTCCGTACGTAGGTAGGTCTTGGTAAATAATAGGCCCTGCCAAAAGGAAATTACGGGAGTGCCGGGGGAATTCGGTAATATTCATCGAGGTTAGGCAGAATAGCGTTCAATTTAGCGGAGTGCGGGGTATAATGTGGGGAGAAACCGCTGGAAGAACTGCTGCAGGATGTCCAAAACTTTGTAGATAGTTCCTCGGTATTTAGTTTAGATGAAATTTGGACTCTATATATGTAAGGGATTATTTTTATATGTTTTTAAAACGCATGTATTCCTGGCATTTTTGCCATGTAAGGTTGTTCCCTTTCTCCTTTGGTGTACTAATACCCAGGCCAAACCCAGGTTTTTCGGACAAAACACCCTCCTAGTTTTGTTCCATGTGCCTAGATGAAGGGGGAACTCGCCCTAAACACTAGAAGAGTGGGCCATTAGTCAGGTTAGCAGCGTGAGCTTATGCCAGCTGAGGTATAAACACATCCGAAGGCTCAGAGATGAGTCTCCCGGCCAGACTTAATGACGAAACTATCCCCTTTCATGATGCAGGCTGAGAACCTTGAGGTATCACGTTCATCAACTCAACCATCGTCTCGAGACGACAGTTCATGGCCAGTGGAAAGGATACCTTCCGGAATAGATGCCGAACTAGCCCATCGACCCGTGGATGTAGGCTTAGTGCAGTCTTTTAAACATGCAATCCTCAGCAATGCCGCACGAGATACAGAGTATCTCAACGATGCCACCGAGGCCTTCATACGCGATTTCCGCCCCCAGAACTTAAATGTAAGTTGCTTCAAGAAAACTTATTAAAATAATAATGCTGACAGCCTGTGATTGAGGCATATTATCCTCTTACTTTGGCCGCGGTCTTGCCGGCGGTACCACCAGATATTTCACCCACCTTGCTGCTTGACGCTTTTCGAGACACGGGATATCCCAACATGCCTCTTATTCACCATATTCCCTCCGAATGCTTCAACAAACCTAACTTGCCTGAGTATCTAGTTTGCGCCATGGCAACTATGGGCTCGTTGATCCTTGCAGAAACATCCTCAGTCACACATTCATGGTGGTCAACCGCAAACACTCTCATCACGTCTAACCTCGAAGTTGACAACCGCGAAGCGAGGAAAGCAGATCTTATCAATGCTGTGAATCTTGATCTATTGTTACTAAGCCTTCTTGAGACTGACGATGTAGTAGTGGGTGCTCCTAGCCATGTATGGCACTTTATGCGCGGATTCGAACTCGTGGCAAAAAATGAACACAACTCACGGATATGTCGCAACAGTAAGTTATCCCCAAGGCGTTTACTGATAGCGTCACTCATCAGTGCTTAGGCGGCGCGTAGACTATGTAAGTATCGCATCACGGAGTTAGTTCAGCACACTAACCCAAAAATCCTGGAGATATGAATGCCTCATCTGGCTCGCATTGGTAACTGTCAAAGTCCCTTGAAGAAACTTTTTTTTGGCTAAACAAACTCTCTAGTGCTGCATTGCCCGCATTTCTACTCTCCGATGTCTTGCGCGCCATCCACTATGGAGATCCTTTAATCATCTCGATATTTGAGTGTCTTGCGCAACCCACAGAAGTTAACATTTCTAGTCTGAGCATATATCGCGCGATTGTGTTGGAGGGCCGCTCACCGACATCAGAAGATGCAAAAGACGGCTCTTTACTCGCACTAATTGCTATATTAGCTGATATCCACACTCTCGCCCACGTCTTTCAGCCGTTGGTCATGGACTCAGGTCCGAAGATGCCAGGCACTCAACCCGAGAACTCGATTGAGCTTACAAATTTTCACAACCCTTATCTCCCATTTTCTCCAGACAATGAGACGCGAAAAGCCCGTGGTAAGCTTCTCAGGGCACTAGATTTTTGGGCCACGGCGTACTTGCCTACATCACCGCGATGCGTCGTGGTTCTTTACAATTTTTGCAAGATGTACTTGGCTTTGCCCACACTACAGATGTTACCTTCGCTTGCCAAATATCCGCCACGATTCCATTGTGAAGTAGTACCTTCCGGAGTACGACAAACCATTGTCGATTCAGAACTTCAACAGCGGCCCGGAGCTCACAAATTCGCTTGGGAAATCCTCGAGAATGTAACCCAAGAACCGGGAATCACACCCCCTTGGCTTCCTATTGCAGTCTTCTTCGCAAGCTTGGTTATCTGGCGATCTATTCTTTTACAGTTAGACAGTGGAGGCAATGGGTCACTTAAAGTCTTGCTATTGTTCAAGGAGGAACTTAAAAAAATGACTTGGCCGTGCTGCGAAGCCATGGCAAGTACTCTGGAAGCATTAATTGTATAATGGCACTGCTTAGAGAGAAGGAATGCATTTGAGAATGGATCGAAATTGGCTACTTGTTGTTATACTGAAGACAATTCCTACCCTGAAAGCGATGTTTGTATGGAAGTATCCAAGACATAATAAACCAAAATTTCAAATGCCATGTCTTTTTTTTTCTGCAATCGTCGTTTTACTTTGGAATAACTGGAAGAACGAGGTAGCTTTGGTTATCTGGGCCAAGATGAATCTCGTTCCATCCTTTGAAAATAGCTTCCGCTCTGTCAATCGGGTGATTGTGTTCAAAGAGGCCGCTGCCTTGAGTATCATGGCCGGCAATTTGCAGCCCGAGCGTGTGTCCTTTACCCACCACCACATTGGTGGGCCAAATTTCCACATCCACTGGATACACAGTGCCGGGAGAGAGTTTCTCAACATCGGTAGAAAAATAGTTCCGATAAGGAAGATAGTCTTTATGAGCGGGGTGTGAGCTATCCGTTTTACGGAGTGATAGTCGAAGCCACCCTTTGACAACTGGTACAGGCTCCCCGGTAGTGCCAGTGTAAAATACTGTAATACTGTGAGCAATATTGCGAGAAATAATAGCTCAAAGGTCGCCATTATATAACTTACTCTCCTTGCCCTCTGTGTCATAATGCCTCACAGTGATAAAAATATCCATGTCGGATGGTGTTGATCCGTCTTTTGTCTGAATTGAGGCGGCCAAGTGAACCATTGGATGGCCTGTGATCTCGGTCTCCTCTAAGAAAGGATCAGTCCGTAGATTAACCTCACCACTGTTATAAATTGGAATATCAGAGCTTGAACGCTATAGTTTTGATGAAGCACTTACGTTTGGGCATCATATTGGAGCAAACCCGTCTCCGTAGCCTCCGCTGCTGTCATCTTTCCTGATAAGTTCAAGAAATATTTTGTATTCTGTGTGCCTGCAATGGGCCATCCGGACGCTTTTCGACGAGGAAACGCTGCACGCTCAGCCAGAGGGTTATTAAAGCCCGGATTTCCCACCCGTATGCAATAGTCTACAGCCGGTAGTTTGCCTGGCACACTCCAGCCATCTCTATCATCTCCTTTTAAGAATGCATCGAGAAAAGACTTCTGGATTCCAACTTCTTCTTGATAATAGAAAGGGAGGTCATGCCTTCCAGTGATGCAGCGAAGATACTTGAATTTTGATCCAGCTTGCATATATCCGACGATGTTTCCTCGTAAATGCAGCAGAATACCACCCTTTGAAAGTCAGTAAAATCAAGCGGTCAAGATATAGGGTAAACATTACCCAATTTGCAACACTAAGCAGTGGCACCTCTATATCACTGAGATTAAAGTCTTTGCTCTTATAGTAGTCATCGTCTCGGAATTTGAACTCAGCGGTATCTTCAGGCTGAGATTTTCTGGTGGCCTTCAATTCTTCCTCTGAAAGATTACCCTCTAGGGTATCTGGACCCCAGTTCCGTGCGACGCGACCGGCGAGTCCGTATTGATTAGATACCACTTGACGATCCCACCACCAGTCTTGCTATTGATCAGCATTTGAAATACATTTTAAAGATGAGATCCACATACTGATAAAAGTGTTGGACAAAATCCCTCCATGGCGGACTCTGTCGCGATAGTAGTCACTCATGCCTAAGGCCAAGTAATACGGAAATTAGTTTTTGATAGACTTGAAGCTGGCTGAGACTATTCACCTTCCCAGGGTACAATCGCAGCTAACCCTTTTGGACGTCGGGCAGCAACTCTCCATTGACTACCTGCGTAGTAGCTGATACCAAGCAAGCCAACTTTCCCGCTACTCCAGGGCTGCTCGGCAGCCCATTCAACCACATCGAAGAATGCATCGCTAGTAGCTCTACTCATCGAGTCTAACATACCGGGGGATTGGCCGCAGCCACGTTCATCTACTCGAAGAACAGCGTAGCCATGTGAAGTCCAGAATGCCGGATCTGGAGTCTCCCATGCTGAATGCTGGCTTTTGTGCTCAGGATTCAGCTCTGCAAATGACTTAGGATGAAAGCTATATACTTTGAGTTATCCACACGTACTATTTGTAGATCCCAGTTTGTGTTAGCTTACTCAGCATAATGTATATCTTTTCCATCTGCTCTAATTGCTTAGCTATATATTTTATAGTGTGTACTTTGATCGCAAGCTTACAAGGTCCATATGTCACCAGGACAGGGTATTTCCCTTCTTTTTTAGGCCGGTATATGTTTCCCCGAACTAATAAGGGATCATGGTCTAGAGTTTTCGGAGTTATGATTAAAGGAATATCGACATTGAATTCTCCAATGTATGTAGAGAATACTTCAACCGTGTGGAGATTTTGGATGGGAAGAGGCATTTTGCTGTGTTGCTGTGTTGCTTCGTTGTGTTGACCCAATATTAAATAGTTACGATAAAATCTTTTTAAATTTAACGCAATGCACGACTTATTAAGTCCTCTCGCACTGCAACTGCCTGGCATATTTTTAACTGCCGCCACAGAATTATTTTATTTAAACTTATTTAAACCGAACGTGTCCGTGATGGGGTCCTAGAATCAAACTTTCCCCACATCGGGCCGAGGGTGACTGTATTTATCCCACACGTTTCCGAACAAATTGAATCGATCAATTCGGAAAGAGTGGGAGATTTTTCTGACCCTTCAGTACACCGCACTAAATAGGCTTTAAAGAGAGTTGGCTAACTATTGTTAAAAAGGCAGCTGAAAACATTCATTAATCTTTTATGATATAGCAGCAATTGTAATACATCCTAACCCTAGCACAAAGACCAGTTACTTCGCAAAGTATTACTAGAGATATCTAGTTCTTTCTTTATTTAAACAGTTTAAAAAATGGCAACAAAAACGCAAAATGGAGCCCAAAGCCTCCGTAATAGTACTGGTCTCACTCTAAATATTGGAATTGTAGGAGCTGGAATTGCAGGCTTAACTGCTGCTGCAGTACTCAGTCGTCTCGGTCATAATGTTGATGTAAGTGTAATATTTAAAAGAATTACGATGTCGATCCATTAACAAAGTATTGAGATATATGAACGGTCACGCTTTGCAAATGAAGTTGGTGCTGCCGTCAATATTGGACCAAATGCCGCACCTGTTTTACATGCTCTAGGCTTTAATATTGTAGCCGCCAGGTTAATGGCAGTCCAAGAGGTAAATTAGCACTTCTATTTATCGATTCTAGGACAAATAAATGACAAGAATTAGGGAGTACAATTTAATGCTCACACTATGGAAGAAACTTATCGGGGACAATATGATGACTTCGGATCAAAATTTAAATCTCCCTGGTATTTCTCGCACCGAGTCGATCTCCACAATGAGCTAAAACGACTGGCATTAGAGCCATCTAGCAAGTTTCCTGGTGCATCTCTGTATCTTTCTAAGTCAGTGCTGAATGTTGACTGCGAAAATGGCACTTTGAAACTCGAAGATGGCTCTACGATTAGTAAGGATATAATTGTGGGTGCCGATGGAGTTCATGTATGTACTTCCCTATGTTAAGGAATCAATAGCAATGCTAACAATCTTAGTCTATTGTGGCTAAATCGGTGCTAGGTGCTGGGATACCTGCTAATGAAGTCGGAGAGTGTGCATACAGGTTTTTAATCCCTACTTCAAAGTTGCTCGAGAACCCAGTCACTAGGCTCCTCTTCCAAGAGGACAGGGTGACCTTTCATATTGCTGCTGCAGCTGATAGGAGACTTGTTTGGTATCCATGCAGAAAGTATGCTTCCTCACCTTTATTAGATTTCCAGGCTATTGCTAAGGATCCTCAGCGGAGAGATACAAAACTTCGTCGGCATACACCCCGCAAAAGCTAATCGCATTGAAGCTGAAGGTAAAACAACTGAAGAGCGGATTTGGACAGGGAAGAAAATATTTTTTTCTAACACCTTTGGCTTTTAGACTGGCATGAAAGTGGTAATATCCAAGACCTGCTGGATACATTCTCTAATTTCCACCCTACGTTGGTCGAGATATGCCGGTAACAGCCCCAAAATAAACCTTGTATCGAATTAATGACTAAGCACCTGACTGTAGTAACGCCGAGGACCTAAAACTGTGGAAGCTTATGTGCCGATCCCCAATCAGAAGCTGGACAAGGGGAAAGGTTATTCTCATAGGAGATGCAGCACATCCTATGCTCCCACGTTTGTTATCCCGTCCTTGTATTTATTCAAATGCTAATACAAGCTTGCTGCAATTAGATCAAGGCCAAGGTGCTAATCAAGCTATAGAAGATGCTGGTGCTTTAGGCGTCTTTCTCTCTAATGTGCATCATCTGAATGAGGTCCCAAGATACCTTGAGCTTGTCCAGAATATTCGCAGGGATCGAGCGGCTGCCATGCAGATTTTCTCCAACGCTGGTCAAGACCAGGCCAATCTAATCGAGAAAGAAGCCCAACAATATATTAAAGGACCCGTCCCCAGTACGTGTGATCTAATCTGTTTATATCTAGCTGGACAAGATGTCTCATAAGAAATAGCGCTAACACTTCCGGAATGAATAGAGAATCAGTCAGAGTTTCATCAATGGAATTTTTCATACAATATATTAAATGAATGCGAGAAAATTATATCTTAGTTTTAGACTAAAGATTTTTTTACAATTTCCAATCTATAACAAACTATGAACCTGAGTGTTAGTTAGGTATAAATTTCCAAGGGGCAAACTGTAGAGCTTAGAGAGTAGTTGGAATTTTATTGCAGCTTAATAATATGGGATAAAGTTTAAAAGAACAAATTAATAGGAATAAAATTACCTATTTTAACACCCTATTACGATTCGGTCCACTATCACAGGGATATCCCTTATAAGGCTAGTTGGTCTGCCACATTGCTGCCAAACATTGGATCAATCGCTCAATCTTTTACCTAGTGGCGCGTTCGAATTGGCAGGCCCGTTGCAAACGTCCGTCAATACTACAGCTATTAGCTCCTAGCATAAAATTTCCCTAGAGTTTTCTTAATAGAGCTCAAGTTAACTTTAAACCCTCTAAGATTGCTGTAGAAAACAATGTCGGAAAGATGGCGTATTTGAAGTAACGAATAAAATCACTAGATAAAACGTAAATCTTTGCCCATACAAGTACATTATAGACATTTGGGCAAACACTATATTCAGGAAATCTTTCAATAGAATAGTATTTTTCTTGGTATTGCTTTCTTATTTACTTCTTGAGTCCATGGGTAATCATTGATTCTATTAGAGTAAATAAAGCTGAGGGGCATGGCACTTACAAGACAAGCCGTGCCCTGGGCAAATATAGCTCTTCGAGATAGTCGATATCCTCCTGGCTTAGCTGAAACTTGGTCGCTTCGACAGCCTCATCGATCCTCTCTTTCTTGTTCAGGCCCACGATAGGACACATGTTCTTGCTTAGGGTCCATGCAATTGCAACTTGAGCCATGGTTCTCCCAATCTTCTTTGCAACCTCCTCAACACGATTCACAATTGCTTCATCGATCTGATCATCTCTTCCCCGAATCAGCAGGTGGAGGCCATGGTCCTTCTGCTCTCGAAGCGTATTTCGAGAGCCCCATGGACGGGCTAAGGCGCCACGAGCAACAGGCGACCAGGGAATAAGGCCGACACCAGTGTCGTTACAGTACGGAATCATTTCGTGTTCTTCTTCCCTGTAGATCAAGTTATGATAGTTCTGCATCGAGATAAACTTATGCCAGCCATGCCGGTCAGCAATATTCTGGAGCTGTTGAAATTCCCATGCTGCCATACTAGAAGCTCCAAGATATCGTGCTTTTCCAGATACCACAACATCATTTAGAGCTCGCATAGTCTCCTCGAATGGTATCGAACGATCTAGACGATGGATCTGTAATACATCGATATACGTTCCGAGCCTTGCGACACACTGATCGACAGCATCGAGAATATGCTTGCGACTCAAGCCTGTTTGATTGAGAAGCTCGCCATCGTTGGCTATAGTCGAGCCTGGCTGATTAGATGGAGTGTCGGGAGTGACACCGAAAAAGATTTTGGTGAGGATGACTAGCTTTTCTCGAGGGAGATTGAACTTTTTGATGGCTTTACCAATTATCTGTTCGGATCGACCGTGAGAATAGAGATCGGCCGTGTCCCAAGTTCGGATTCCGACTTTGAATGCATATTCCAGAAGCGGAAGTGACTCTTCTTCGTCAAGAACCCAACCTTGCCATTCTGGCGATCCAAAGCTCATTGCACCACTATTGACGTTAGCACAGAACAATGACACGACCGAATAGCATAGCATACAGAATAACCTTGGATACCTTGATGCCAGACCTGCCCAGATATTGATACAAGCCATTAGTCGCTGGCTCTGTACTTATCGCTACTTGAAGGGAGCGGGCTGAACTCTTGACACTGTATTTAAAGGAGTCCGACATTTTTGCGTGTGTTCGAATACTGCTGAATTAAAATGTCTACCCCGACAGTTCCCTGCAATTAAGTTGTCTTAGCACCAATCATGCAATATAAATGTGTAGCACTAATTTATATATGTACTTGGCACTAACATCGAGTTGAAGCTTAAGCCCGATAGTCAACAATAAATCATGGGGTTAGGTTAAATCCATGCAATTGTTGCTCATGGGTAAGTGGTAAGGTACCTCAGATCCTATAAGTCCGTTAACACCGTAATTGACATTTTTGTAATATATCAGTATTCTTGACATAGCAATAACTAATTTTTAAAGGGACTTATTAAAAATACAGCTTATGTACATGATAAGTAATATTGAAGCTTGCTATAGGGCGAATGGGCTTTTAGCTCTCGAAAATACTGGAGGACTCTTTTGCCTCAATTAAACCCGCCTCGAACGTTTAGTTTCTAAAACTAAACAAGTAGAGATAAGGCAAACCAAACGTACACATCAGCCAACATATCGTCCTTTGAAGCCCAACGAAACGCTCATCAGAATGTTATGATAGGCAAAATTGCACAACAACCGTCTTCCCTCAAACATAGTTTAGATCGCATGCTTCGCATATTTAAAGGCTGGTAACTTTCCCGGTCGCCAAGCCGGCACCGCAGCTGCTCCAGCCAAATAAAAGTACGAATCTGAGGTTGGATCAGATGTGGACTTAATCAAACAGATTACCAGGGTAATTGCAAGATACATCTCTGTAGATAGCTCACTCCGCTGCAAGACTCCAGATACAAGCCAATGCATATGCGCAGCAGCGCAGTGATACATCTTGAAATCTTTTATCGCGCGAGGCAAGACAGGACGATGTCCATACTGAGACAGCACTCGCTAGTGTGAAACATTTGCACCCCAAATGGGGAATCACTTTATAACTAAGCAGGGGCTACACTAATGACTTAGAGCAACTTACTAGATAAGAAGCAATTATTCACCAAGTTAATAGAAAGCAAGTATGGAAGCGTAACCGCATAATAATGGAGCATGTTTCGTCTACTTTCACCAAGACTATTTGGGTCCAACTGCCCAATATACGTAGAATACACAGACCCCAGGAACTGCACAACGGTGTGCACTAATTTATTGACTTAGGGAGTTTTTACAATCTCTAATTCTGTTACGTGCAGTTTTCCTCGGCTTATGGCTGTTGGTGATTGTACAGGAAGGGGTTCTTCTCTATTATATATAAAGTTAAGTCAGGAGCAATAGGCTATAGTTCTACTATATCTCTTACAGTATAAGGGTTATATGTAAAAGTAATATCAAAAGGTAAATTTTAAAATTTATAATATGTATTCCAATTAGAATAAAAAGAAGATTGTTATAATACTATTATACTGACGTTTCCTATTTAATTTAAGCCGAGTTACAGTCTAGATAAAGTAGTTATTTAATAGAGGTGGCTACTTACTATATAGTTTAACTTACTGACTTATTTATTTATTTTATTTCTATATCATTCCCATTACCCTAAAGGTTTAATTATTTATCGAGCTATATAAGGCCTTTATTTCATCAAGCTGTACCCTCTGCCTCTTGTATACCTAGGCTATTTTTTATCAAGCTATAGTATAGCTCAACGAAGAATAACAATATATATATAAATAAGGACAGACTACAGTTATAGGTTATGTTGGCGGATAGGTCAGGCTGGACTACTGGGCAATGCGAATAATATCACCAATTAGTAGAGAGTATTAAATAGATTGAATCTAAATGTTGTAATTTACAACCACCTATTTAACTATTCTAAACAAGTGTAAAGAATATAATATATAATGCCAAGCCCAATCAAGCTCACTTAACATAATGTAAGCTAGCTGCCTGAATAGGAAGTAGCTTACTCCTGAAAGCCTGATATTACGACCATAATGTGTTGGTTCGTAATAAGAGCCACCTGGTCTTATATTTCCCGACCTTAGTTTATGGTCGTGAGCATAAAGCTAGAGCCTTCAGCTCCAACGCAAGAGCGAGCATTTGACAACGAGTTGGTGCTGAATGGACCAGTGCAGTCGTTGTTACGGAAGGCCCGAATGCCAAGGTTTTTGCCGAAGAAACTCTGGGCGATGTTGTGCTGGACATAAAAGTTGAATGCTTCATGAGCAGGGTGGCATTCATTCACATTTCCAATCGTGAAGGTCTGGAAAGGAGTATCAGAGCAGCTGCCGGCGTGTAGATCAATGCTTAAAGTGTCGGCACTGGCAAGGCCAATAGCGAGTGTGAGGATAGCCAGAATGGACTTCATGTTGGAAGTTTATAATGAGTAATGTGTAAGGTTGTGAATGGTATTTGGCTTGTTTGCGATGGTAATTATTCAAGAGTTCAATCTACAATGCGAAAGTAGTTTATATTTATACCTCGCTGTTACCTCAAGGCAAAGCAGATTTCTACTATACCGATATACCTAAACGTAATTGTTATTTGCGATGTATGCATGGGTCAGCTTACTGTAAGCTGATTGCTATTACATTAAGGCAGAGTAGAGCAGATTTTCGACATGAACTTATTACCTACAATAATCTATATTTAGAATACAAGCATGGCTTAGCTTAGTCCGTATTGTAAGTTTATTTATGCATTATACTATACGGAGTAATTAACTGCTCTCAAGAGATTATGCTAAATAATAGCAGACCTACTAGGTATTAGACTAAAAGAGGCCATAATATTCGATATGGTTCTTACACTAGGGAATCTGAGTATAGGTATTCTTATACCCTCAAGAGTGGAAGCATTGATATTCAACTAAACAAGATCTCGCATACCCGCCTGCATCAATTACTTAGCTATGTAAATTGGCAGAGTTAAAGGAAGGTTAATAACAACTGACTTTACAGTGAGGCTACATAGATCCTCCTTTAGGACTCACCAGGAACTAAGGGTTAACTAGTTAATTACTGACTTATGCTAGGTGCCTGTATTTATTTTCCGTAGAGGATTAAGACTCCAACCTGTACTATTGGCATAGGCTCTAATCTATATTTAGCTCCACAACTACAATACTTCCTTATAGAGTTAGTTGACAGTTAGTTGACAGTGACCTAGCATAGTAAGATGCTCTCCATCTACTCTGTATATTAGTAAAAGTAGGATATTGGATAGGTATTGTTGGAGTCTATAAGTGGAAGCGCAATTAAGTTACCTCCTTAACCCGCTCCGAATTAATTATGAAAAGCTGGAGTCGGCCCCAGTTTGAATCAGGGTCACTATTGCGGTTGGAGAGGTTGAAAGGCAGAGGGGATAGACTAAGCCGATAGAATAGGGGGGAGGAGCATTACATAACAGCAGAGATAAAGTAAGTAATCAAGGGTCCGCTTTTACTATTAGCTGATAATATTACAACTTAACCATAAGTATATCTCTATGGGTAAAATACAAATAACTATAAGTAATCAAAATAAATAAAAGTAAGCGTACTATTTAGTTCTGCAAGAGGCACAATTAGATTAGCGCAGGCTAGTATTGTCCGCAGGCTACTCCGTAGTATTGCGGGCACTATTGCGGGCTAGTATTGCGGGCAGTACTCCGCAATGCGGGCTAGTGTTGTGGGCTAGTACGGAGTATTGAGGGCTAGTATTACGGGCTAGTATTGCCGGTATTGCCGGCCAGTATTGCCGGCAAGTATTGCTGCCTAGTATTGCCCGCAGGGTAGCCAATGCCTGTTGTATATACAGAGTAAGCTGGCGCCCGGAAACGCTGCAGCTATTTCTAATATTCGCCAAATAGCTAACACATAGCTAGGATGTAAATCTAATCTAATTGCTATAGTGTTAACAACTGGCTATCTAGGCTAATCTAAAGAGTGACATAAAGCGAACTTATATATCCGGTTGCTTGTGTGCAGGTCGACAGTGGTCGACAGTCGGTCATTGTCGACTTATACCTGAACACCTTCAGGTCGACGACTGGAGTGTATCGACCTATTCCTGATAGGCTGCTTGGTCCTTACTTTATCCGTGGTACGTACCTTTCCTTACGACCATAAGATGTTGGGTCGTAACACTATATACATTACGTCGTGACACTCCTAGCTTTTACTATCCTATTGCCTAAATATAGCTCTTGTAACTAGCTTACTTAGTGGATATTAATAATAAAACAAATAAACAAATAAACCATATATTAGTAAAACTTTCTTCTTATATATAGTGTCCACCATCCACCCGTAAGATAATTCCAGTCTGGAAGTTATTGAAGTAAGGCGTGGCAAAGTACAATGAACCTTTGGCAACATCCAGCGGCGTGCATAGGCGGTTTAGTGGAACAGGTGCTGCCAAGCTTGCGAGGCTGGCGGCATCTGGGTCTTTGCCGATAAAATCAGACATCAAGGATGTTTGGCCTATTGATGGAGAGATTCCATTGACACGAATGCCTTTTGACGAGTATTCCTTGGCCAGGTGCCGTGTAATCATGTCGACGGCGCCCTTTGTAGCACCGTACCACGTTAGCCCCGTGGTGGGATTCTCCGTGATACAAGAGCTAATATTGATTATGTTGCCAGAGCCCTGCGCGAGGAAGTGAGGTAGTACAGTATTTACTGAATGGAAAATCCCCTTGACGTTGATATCAAATACCCCTATCTATCAGTCAGTGCTTTTGGTACAGAGCACCAAGAGGGAATCATACGAACGGTCGTATTCCTGCTCAGTCACCGTGTGTGTGTCCTTCAAAGTGTAGGTCCAGCCAGCGTTGTTAACCAAGATGTCAAGGCCACCAAATGTAGCTTTGGCGAAGTCTAAGGCGGCTTGCCAATCTTTTGGTGAAGTAACGTTCATCTTGACAAAGGCCACGGACCCACTACGCTTGCTAATGTCCGTCGCCACGCTTTTTATTCATCAGCAGCAATTCTAGTGCATTTGTGCCCGGAAATTCGAGGCCTCTGGCTTACCGTTGACCATTTGCCTCATTGATATCCGCAATGACAACTTTGCAGCCTTCATCTGCAAACAAATTCGCAATTCCTTCACCATACCCTGCGAAGAATCGTCTCAGTATGTACTCATCAAAGTGAGCTGGCTGGGTATCAGAGGTCTTACCGCTGCCACCGCCAGTGACCAGTGCCACTTGTCCTTCGAGAAGCTTTCCAGGTGCCATAGTATATTTCTGCTTTGCTCATCAATTCCTCATGCCAACGGTATCCAAGCCGGTCGAATGAGCTTTAATTTAAAACTCTCTCTGCTGACCCCGCAAAGCTCTAATTATGCGCATGCAGTGCAGTCTCCACGATGTCGAGCCTGATTTCCGGCAACGCCTCCCCCTCGGATATTTCCTCTGCCGCATCACTACAGCACAAAAGGAATCCGTACGAAACTCGACCATCTAGTTTACCAATCATCATAGTTAATTGTGAGACTTTACCCGACCATTTAGTGTGAGGCAAGAAATACATGGGAACTTGGCCCTCTAGTTACTCCGTACTAGTCGTTATAGTTAGTCGCGAGACTTTACCCGACTGTGAACTGTGGGGCAAGACTGCCACCTAGACGCATCATAACTTAATTGGTGCTTCGTTACAGAGAGATGTTTTTCAAGCATTTTTAAAGGGAGTAGATGCACCGTCCTTACGAGTGTATAAATCAGCAAGTAGCCATATGTTTTGAAATTTGAATGCAACGTCCCAATTGGCCTGGAAAAAGCAGCAGCGATAGTAGCATAGTAACAATAGAGATGGCTAAATACGAAGGACGACTCTTCATCAATGGCGAACTTGTGCCAGCCTTGGCTGGGGAGACGTTTCCCTTGAAGGTTTGACAAGTGACCCATAGCGCGACCAATCCAGCTGACCTGTCTCTTCAGAACCCGGCGACCGATGAATTTATTGCAAACGTTTCAATTGCTAGATCAGAAGATGTCGATAGAGCCGTTGCCGCGGCTGAGAAAGCACAGCCGGCTTGGGCCAATACACCAGCTCACATACGAGCACGGATCTTTAGGAAGTTTGCGGACCTTATCCATGAAAACTCAGTGAAGTTGCAAGAAGTGCGCTCTCCTCACCATAATAAGATTTGAAACACTGACGTATTACTACTGCAGCTTGACTCCGTTGCGATGGGAAAGCCTCTTACAACCGCAAAGAGTGATGTTGAAGATGCGCGAAATATCTCCAACTACTTCTGCGGCTTGATGGAGTTGGCAGGTGGGCAAGCTTCAACGAACAGCGCCGATCACCTCAACGTGATGATCCGGCAGCCTTTTGGCGTGGTGGCTGCTATCATTCCGTGGAACTTCCCTTTGAACATTGTAAGTCCATCCCAAAATTATTTTTCTTTGATAGCCGCCACTGACGTTTGCGTTAGTTCTGTCATGAGATAGTCCCTGCGTGTGGTGCAGGCAATGCTATGATTTTGAAGGTGAGATGCCACCAGATCAAAAATAAATAGCTGGATACTGACTGCATCAGTCGTCCGAGAAAGCCCCGCTCAGTGTGAGTGTTCTGTGGTGTGATGACAAAGGTTGATGCATCTGTTGCTGATAGATTGAAGGCTCCGTTCCTCGCACAGCTAGCACTGCAAGCTGGCGTTCCTCCAGGTATCGTGCAAGTTATTTCTGGCGCTGGAGAGACTGGTGCCTTGCTGTCCTCTCACATGAAGATCAGGTGCGCAAAGCGTACCCCAACTCACCGACGCAATAAGTTAACAGGGCAGCAGGAAGATTAGTTTCACGGGGTCGACGAACACCGGTAGGCGGGTAATGGAAGCCGCTGCCAAGTCCAATCTTAAAGATGTGGCTTTGGAGCTAGGTGGAAAGTCGCCGCTCATCGTGTTTGCTGATGCAGATCTAGTCCATGCCGCGCAAATGATGATCAAGTCCTTTACCTTCAGTAAGCTGGCATGAGGTGGGGTTGACTGTGATGTGCATTGCCTAACGCGTATAATACTAGATTCCGGCCAAGTCTGTACGGCTTCCACCCGAGTATACGTTGAGAAGAGTGCGGCAGCGGAGTTCAAGACACTCTTGGTCAATGGTGTCAAGAAGTTGAAGCAGGGGCCGCCAATGAAGGAGGGTGTTGATCTTGGTCCTCAAGCGGATTCAGTCCAAGCAGAAAACATCTCGCAGTTCCTCAATATTGGGGCAAAGGATGGCAAGGTCCTGGTGGGCGGCAAGCGTGCGGTCGATGTCGGGACGAACTTTATCCAACCGACCATATTTACCGACATTCAGGATACAAGCGATATCAACATGCTCGAGGTCTTTGGACCAGTCCTGGTTCTCCATGAATTCGAGAATGAGGAAGAGGCCATCAAACGAGCCAACGATACAGAATGTAGGAGAATCTCCCCTTTGTTTCCTAGCTGTTTGGAATGCTCCTTTTCTGACGTTGATACTGTTTCTAGATGGCCTGTATGCGTCTGTCTTCAGCAAGGACATAAGCAAAGCTTTGAGAGTTGCTCGGGCTCTCGAGGCTGGGTCTGTTGGTGTAAATGTTGCATCCCCGTACGGAGCTTATGAGCTGCCGTTTGGCGGTTTCAAAGGCTCTGGAATTGGTAGACAGAAAGGCCCAAATGCAGTCGACTCTTGGTTACAAGAAAAGGCTGTCTTTATCCAGCATAATTGGTGATAGCGGAGGAAATATAACCCCTTTGAAATTCATTTATGGTTGCCCGAGAACTATATAAACTAACCTAAGAATTAGGGCTAGTTCCGGGGCCTTGGAATAAAATACATCGAGGTCCAGTAACACTAAAATGATCGACTCTTTATTGCGTAAACAGTGCAATATTAAAGATAGGCTGTAGTGGCCAAGTGGCGAATTATTCAATAGCATCGATGTGTGTCATATTGGTGAGTCTTAGGATAAGCAAAACATTTAGTAACACGACTTCTCGTTCTATACAAATCAAAACCTATGTATACGAATTTGCCTGAAGAATGGAACCGATGCGTTCAGGGGGTAGTTGTAGTTCATGGTAAGAGAATCACCCTCCTCGTGACACTCCTGCTAAGGTAGTCCAAATGATCCTCTGTATAAGCTTAAAGTGTGTGAACGTAAGTGAACATCTTACAGCAATGGCAAAAAGAGCATAGGGCTTAAATGTGTCTCTCCTGGCGGTATTGGAAAAGCCAGAAGACGCTCTGGTACTTGAAAAACACGCTGCATACTCGAAGCATAAAGCTTATTCAGTTGCTGTTTCTTTTCTTTTTTTTTTTTTGTATGTAAGATGGTGGGGTGAAGCACGGGAACATGACGTCTTAACTCCACGCGATCTCTCAGTATCATCGAAGGACTTGGTCCCAAACTAATCGACGAGCTTTTGGTCTACGACATGGAATTCTATGAAGATAACTCCTTCTCATTATAGTAAGAGTAAACAAGAAGTACCAGTGGAGCACTCTAAATAGATATATTATGCGGCATATGCTCAAACATTAAGTACAAGGCCCAGGGCAACGGTTGAAGATAACTCTACAACACCCCAGAATAGGATTATCATACCATGGTTGATATGGGTCACAATCCTCTCGGTAGCATATTATAGGAGTAATGATGCTGCTTAGTAGGAAAATGACACACCCCGCTACTGTACATTTCAGGGAAATGAATGTGGTTTTCGAAATGGACAATTCCTTACTGGCCTAAGACACAAAGCCCAGGTTGCGCCTAAACTGGCCAGGGTCCTCACTGCCTCAAAATTAACGCTTAGATTACGATGTTATAGGAGATTTCACTCACATTTCTA
The DNA here is from genome assembly GCA_003012085.1 of Trichoderma brevicompactum. Taxonomy (NCBI): domain Eukaryota; kingdom Fungi; phylum Ascomycota; class Sordariomycetes; order Hypocreales; family Hypocreaceae; genus Trichoderma; species Trichoderma brevicompactum. The sequence goes on along the minus strand of PXNZ01000543.1, from coordinate 21,280 downwards.
TGTCGTCCCAATCATTGAAGCCAATGTCCGTCGATTCAATAGCTGGGGGCGACAGGCCAATATTCAAACCAGGCATGGTATTGGACAGTCCTGGTCGTGATATTGTATTCTCAAGTCTATCATGCGGCTCTAATAAGAGCTCGGCAGTCGTGTTCGACCAAGTGCCAGGCATCTCAATGAAGGAAGCGAAATTTTGTTCCATTCGCTCACCTAGATTGTAGCTGGTTGCGTCACGATTAGTGTTGGTGGCATTTCTCGACTATACCAATAAGACAAATTAGAGAGCCTGATTCCTGTGCATCGTCACGATATCCACGCAGCGATAGATTGGCCATGGTACGTACTTGATTCCTGTTTCTTTTAGATGTTCCATACGGAAAGTCGGAATGTAGAGACCCGTTCTCCCAAATCTCCTGTTTAAGTTTCGATATAATCTCGCTAATTCTGGCTCCATCTGCCAGATTTGGGGATAGAACATTTCTAAGTAGGTTGAGCGAAGGTGGTAGAATCCTTTGATCGAATCGGTTGCAGAAATCTCCCACGGCGCGGATTGTGGTCTGCCAATCCAGTCCCCGGATGAAGCCTGTTGGTTGTGAGGAGGCGTAAGACAAGGCGGTGTCTAGCACTGAATGAACAGCGCATATGTTGAGCAGATTAGGCGGTAGGAGAGTATTTGGAGCCGAATCCATGTTCGTTTCCATTAGAGCTTTTATATGGTCGGGTATGTTGTCACTCCAGGACTCGAGAGCCTGTTTACACTTGCCATCCGACTGAGTCTTGTTGGCAGACAGGAAGTCGTTGAAGATACAGAGTAGTTCGATAAATGAAGCAAAGACCGTAAGGACATGCGTGGGCGCAGCGAATTCTGCCGCCTCTATTGCCACATCCGGTAGAAGCGCCTCCTGAAGCTGCCAAGGTTCCCACTCTTCGCTCCCCGTTTCGTCTATTGGCAGGAAGTCTCGAATCATCTGTGAATGAATGCGTGGCGCTTTCCCGGCATTTGCTGATATGAGGGTGTCAAGAACAAAACATCCAATCCAAATGCGGCGATCATATTCCGTTGGACACTTGTCACACTGATCAATCTCAATGTGACTGGCTAAAACAGTTGCCTGCGCGACCATTGTCCTGGCGACACGATGTTCCGATAAAGCGTAGTGAAGAAGCCCGAGAATGAGAAGGGTTTGCACATGGCAGGCTGAGTAAGTGTCTTCTATTTCCAGTGGCAGCATGCCTCTCGCAGTCAAATAGAAATCGTTAACATGATTATTCCACGGCGTGGAGCTACTCGGAGGGCCCTCCATTGTAGTCATGTAGGCGAATATCGCCCATAGAACTGCATTCTCGCCTGTCTTCCAATTTCCAGCACTATTTGATGCGAGAGACTTGCGCAGGGCAAAGAAATTTCGGTAGACTGCGTGTCGATTGAGGATTGGGAACCAACTGTGTGTTATGGCAAAGAATCGATTCAAAAGCTTTTGTGCATTTTGTGGCAGTTCTGGTGATGACCTTGGAACCAGAGCTGATTCCGAGTACGTATTCGTCTTCTGGTCGGTTCCATCACTTCCAGTGCAAGAGGGCACCGATACGGGTGGTCGAAGCTTTCTGTAGTTGGGACTCACTGGTGGAGGTTTTTGAGGCTGGCTCAGCTGTGTTGGGAGAGACTGTCCAACCCAATTCCATGTAAGGCTGGCGACTTCAGTCCGAGTATGTATGTCTGTCGAAACTGTAATCTCGTCGTTGGCTGCCGCATCGTCGGCGTCGTTGGAGATGAGTGTATGTATAGCCCCAGAAACCTCACTTGATTTCCAACTCTCCAGAGGCGATTGTCCGGATTTTAATCCGTCGCGTGCTTCGTCCCTGACCCAGAAGGCCTCCCTCGACGTACTGGCAATTAGTGTTCTCACGCTTCGTTCACTACCCTCAATCGATTGGAAAACAAGACCCCAGAGACACTCTAAAGCACGCACATAGCCGCTTTTTAAACCTCTTCTTCTCATTGGCGCCTCGTATGAGCATGGTTTGCTATTTTTGAGACATGTCACACAGCGAGGTCGCGCCCCATTGCATTTGAGCTTGCTCTGTCGGCATTGAATACAGGCGTTGGAAATTCTCCGTCTTTTCTGCTGATTCCCGCTCTCATCTTCGTCGGACCCATGCATTCTGCTTATGTCTGTGGGACGATATTGTTGTGTATCATAATAATGCCACCTGCAGGGGATTGCTAGTCATGATTTAACGGTTTGGCTGGGGCTTTTCCGAGAACCCCACAACAATCCATAGACAGACTGTCATAAGGCTCGGGGGGGCTCAAAGACGTGCTGACGCTGTGATGTTGCACGTCGAGACAAGGTTGTCGTTGCTGCCGATATTTCGACCTGAGTTTAGCTATGATCCTGCCTACCCCAACTACCCCAAGCTCTCAGGAACGTACCCCACGTCTGATTCTCGGATAAAGGCAGCTCCGAACACACTATTGGCTCTTAGCTGTCGGTAAAGATTTCATCCGAGTTTTGCACAGTTGCTCATCCAGCAGCTGCAATTGTCGGCTCCCAGCCATGCCGCCGACTTACTATGACACCGTTTCAAGCAAAAGTCGCGGGAGCTAACTCTTGGTCTTCTGGTGGTAGAATTATTACAATTTTTATGCCGGTCCAAAAAGAAAATCCCTTCTTATCAGCGGCTTCATGGCAGCCATGAAAGAATGTCTTCGCTGCAAACGCGACTGATAGGAAGGCAAGACCGGAGTTCAAAGGGATGTGAGACGCCGCCAGCAGTAGTGTCCATTAACTATCGCGAAGACGATAAAACCCAACAGAGCCGAGCTGAAGTAAGGGTAAGCACAGGCGATATGTATTCAAGTTGACGCAATCGTTGTTAACATGAGCTTTGGTAGTATCCAGCGGCACGGTCCTCTGGCAACGTCAGAGAGGACACAAAATCGCAACGCCCGACGTCAATCAGTGATAGTGCTTCCATTGTATTCACTGGGCCCCGCGGCAATGGAAAATCAAGTTTAGCAGTGATCAGCGGACTTCTTTTGAGACGACGAGTGGTGGATGTTGACGCCGACTTCATCGCAACACATGGTGTTTCGAAGACGGGGTTTAAAAGGAAATATGGGGCCGAGAATCTGCGATTGAAAGAGCTTGAGACGACACGGACGTTGCTTATGCGGTACGACAAAGGTTGCGTCATTGCATGCGGACCACAGATAGCCGCCGAGCAACTTCGGGGGTTTATGACAGAGTACCGAAAGACGCATGCCGTAATATATGTTACTCGGTCCGTGGATGATATTGAGAACTACCTCGGCGTCAAGGAGAGGGGCAAAATGCAACAGTGGATGAAAAGCATCCAAGGAAACTACCACCAGGTCTCAAATTTCGAGTTCTTTAACCTGCCGGAGAGGTGGGACGAACAGGAGCAGCAGAGTCCGGCGTTGAAGCGACTTCAATCCATCCTGAGCCATCGGTTGGTGTCTCAGCGAAAAGTACACGCACTACAAGGAACTCAGACAGCGTTAGCCAGATTTCTTGCCGTCGCCCTTGGCTACAACGCCTCATCACTGTCCCATGACATCTTTTCAACCATCTACCCCAGCCTCCCAGAGCGTAGAGTCTACTCCAACTCAATGCGCATTTCAGTGACAGCCCTCGCTACCGAAGAGATGGCCATCAGAGAGATTCCCGCAGGGGCAGATGTAGTAGAAATGGTCCTCGATGCCAGAGATCCTCGATGCAGCGCAGCCATAGCATCGGGGATGGTTGGTCGATATGTGGCAGAGATCCGCCGCTTCCTTGCTGTGCCGATCATATACAATGTTTGCATGGCAAATAAAGACATCAATGACTGGCCACTTTACTTTGGAATGCTTTATGACGGGTTGAGATTAGCGCCAGAATATCTCACCGTCGACTTAGACGCAACTTCGGAAGACATCCGGCAGCTTACCTTGAGGAGAGGCTGTACTACCATTCTCGGCAACCAAGATACAGCAGTCGCTAAATCCGACTTTTGGCTCAGCTCAGAGCCCCTTGTGCAGTACAAGAGAGCCGCGCAGCTCGGGTGCGGAGTGGTCAGACTCACGAAGCCCTGTCATACAACTGGAGACAATTTTTCGTGTCTCGCATTCATCGAAAAGGTCAAGGCGTTACCCGATGGTATCCCCATTATCGCCTATAATACTGGGTATTCTGGGCGCATTTCGCTTGTTTGTAACCCGACTCTGACGACCGTACTCACCAGTGATAAGGAAAACACCCAAATAGAGGATGTTCTGCCTCGCCCGACGACATTAACCATCCGCGAGAGATGGGCTTCACTTTTTGATATGCACATCCTACATCATCTAGAATTCTTTCTGGTCGGGAGCGTCAAGAACAGCCTTTCACCTGCTATGCACAATGCCGCATTCCAAATCTTAGGCATGCCTCATGTCTACAATACCCACGAAGCCAAGGACTTGGAAGAGCTCCGTGATTTGCTGTCTGGGCCAAACTTTGGCGGAGCTAGTGTCAGCCTGCCACTCAAAAAAGACATCTTGACCTTGATACAGAGACTGAGCCCCTCGGCTGAGCTGATTGGTGCTTCCAATACAATCCTGCCCGTTCGAGGGTGGAAAGATGACCCGGTTCCAAGTGATCCACGATGCAAAGAGCATCGACATCGAGCAGGCCCTGTTACAATGATATACGGGGACAACACTGACTGGATAGGCATTTGTGCCTGCCTCTCGCGATCAATTTCTCCAGCCAATTCCGTTAACCAGAAAACCACCGGTCTGGTGATAGGTGCTGGTGGTATAGCTCGCGCCGCTGTGTACTGCCTACTGTACCTCGGTGTCCGTAATATTTGCATCTTCAATCGAACGGCGTCGCACGCCCAAGCAGTGAGAAAACATTACGAGCAAGTTTTTGGCAAGTTTTCACAGAGTAAAAGTCAATACAGTCCGCAGACCACTGAGAGTGCGCAGTCGAAGGGTTTGAGAATCACAGTTCTGGAGTCTATCGACATTCCATGGCCTAGCAATTTTTGTCAACCGAATATTGTCATATGTGCGATCAAAGCCTATGATAATCGTCTGCCTGCCACAAGACCATTCACAATGCCACCTGCATGGATGAAAAGTCCCACTGGCGGAGTTATTGTCGAGGTGAGACCCCTTGAAATCTTTCGGCTAAGAGCGGGCTAACTTAACTTTCTAGCTTGCTTATCACACGCCAGAAACACCGCTAATGAGGCAGCTACGCGAAGGAAATTATCCAGGCTGGTCGGTTGTTGATCCTGTTGAGGTGCTTTTTGAACAAGCTTGTGCGCAGTGGGAACTGTTCACAGGGTCTAGAGCGCCAAGAAAAATCATGTGGGAGGCATGCCTGAATCAATATGCCAACACCATGGAGAGAGATGATTACCGGAGTATGTAGACAGCACTTGTGGAGTTGTGAATCATTGGCAAAAGAGTATATAGCCGGAAGTTAAAGCATTCCAATGCGGACATGGCCCCCTTCTGCTAGTTAAATAAAACAATCCTCTTGGTTATGAATAAATATTAAATATGGTTTCCAAATTCGGTATCTCTGTACGTAATGACCAAAACTTCTTGCTCTATATATTCAAGCTGCCACCGGCAGGAACAAATTGTATCAAAACGCACGAGCGACACCACAACCTCTAAACGGAAGATCCTTTCGTATATTGTTAATATCACCGAGAGGTCAACCAACATTGTACATTATACATCACTGGAAATTTCAAAAGTGAGGTAAGATCCTATTGAAAGGAGCACAGTTTCTATTTTATAACATTAAACGCTCTTATATAATCTAGCTTATATAATCTAGGGTAGCACTCCTCATCAACGTAATTGTGGTCGTACATGTATTCAGTACCTAACCCTTACAACGACAGTATCTGTCTCTGGGCAGCCAGCTCCTGTTCCTTTATAAGTCGCTCTATTATTTGGAAGACTTTTGATATCTCGATAGTCTCGCCGGTCCATAATTTCCATTGCGGTGAGAATTGTGATGCCACAACTGTGAAACCTTGGATGATAGAGTAGCCGTGATCCATCGCAAGCCTGAGGTTCCTAGTCATGGGGGGGTGGTAACACATGTCTAGCATTAACCCATTCGCCCCCTGTCCTCTAACTAGAAAGTCGACCAGAATATCCCTGGCCTCTATTTCTTTCGAAGTAATGGGTTCAAAGTCCGGCACAGTGGACACGATGTAATGTGGCGGCTGTAGTTGCCTTGCCTCTGCGATGCTTTTGACGTGGATGATGGTAGGCCAGTACAAACCGGGCTGTTGATGTATATCATTTAACAGTTCCTCGACTTCTTGATCTTCACGATTGATGACATAAATCTTGTCGCATTGCAGCTTTGCCCAGAGAGCATAAATAGCCGCTCGACTGGCACCTCCTGCTCCATAGACCATGGCGCATCGTCCAGGAATGTGGTCAGGGCTTTGCATGAGGATGGAATCGTAGATCCCCAGCCAATCTGTGTTGGTACCGTGCAATCGACCGTCTTCCCCGAGGAAGACAGAATTACAGGCGCCAAGAATCCTGACCAGGTCATCACAGTGATCCAACAGAGGGATGATTGTCCTTTTATGTGGCATCGTCACAAGGCCCCCAGCGAAGTCTGGAGCCCGAAACAGCTTCATAACATCATCCACTGATGTCAATTGCAGAAACTCGCATGTCCAATTGAGGCCAAGCGACTTTGATATGTATTCATGAACTTTTGGTCCAATTGAGCTGCCGCCTGGGCCGCCCGCGATATACAGGCGACTTCTCAAGTGTTGGGCCATCATGTTACTGCTTTTGATAGAGATTGAATGAAAGGTCCCGGCGCCCCCTGATGACCCGATCGCTTTCGGCCAATATCGCTACTTATTTGACTTACCCTCATACATATCGATCATACTATTAAGTAAGATAAGTAGTGGAGCGGTGGACTTGTACCGCGTCTAACACGGCTAAGTGTTTGGCGGCCTACGGCAATGGTGTTAACCGGTTGGTTCCATATATTTGATCGCCGACTTACAAACACTATTACCATAAATACTTTAGCCGTATTTTCACTAGGCGTAATGCAGTTGGGGCTCACTGCTTTAATATAACCCTCACAATTTTACGAGGTCAACATGATAAGCAATTCTTGTCCAAAGTCTACGAGGTAATAAGTTCAATCGGCTACATGGGTCCTCAAGCATTGAGTATATTTCATAAAAGCAGATAGCATCATGTTGTTCCATCTAACAATTATCACTTTCCTATTTGGCCACCTAGCAATATAATAATTTTGAAAAGTATAGAAGCTATGTGGCCAAAAAAAAGGGTAACTTTTTCAAATTTAGTAAAAGTTGTATTTGCTCGCTAAAGGGGCTTAAAAATAAATGTAGTTTTTATTGTATATTTGAAACAACCTAACAAACATTTGTAAAGGGGATGAAGATATGGGAAAGAACTGTTGTTAATAGACTGCAGCTTCAGATGGAGTGCACCAAGTACCTCCATTAAATTCTTAGACACATTCGATATCCTCGAAAGCTGGCTAACGCAAAGATCGTTTACAATTCGATGTTCTTCCCATCCAGCCAGTCCTTTGCCTGTCTATACAACATGTCGTGCTTATCACCGGGTGCTGTTCCCGCATGTTTCCTATGTCCAGGCATCTCCTTCGACACGTTGACACCCATTGTCAACTCTTGACAGTAGGCCAGGCACTTGTAGCCCGGCGGGTAAGTATCCAATTTGGCTTCATCTAACTTGGGTACCTTATTCGGATTGACTGGGATCAACTTGTCCTTCTCATACCAGTGCCGTACGAAACGAGCACCCCACTTGCCATCAATCTTTTCGAAAAAGAAGCAGAAGCGGCAGTCAGCCTCAGCATCCACCTCACACCCATCAATGGTAAAGCGCTGGGTAATGGTGGCCTTCATCTTGGTCACGGCCCTGTTCGCATTCGGCATGATGTCTGATGTGACTCCGTGGCAACGGTGCATGATAAATGCGCCCTTGTCCATGCCTACCTTGGACCCGGCAATGAAGTCCATATGGGCCAAGCGACCCGACCATGTTGTGTAGACGAAAGCGCCTGGGTGGAATATGGATTCAAAGTTCTCCCACTCACATGCGTCTCTGCGGACTGTCAGTACTTTGTTCTCCCTCCTGCCTCCGTCCATTTGGCGGCTAATACAGGTTACTCACCGGTAACATGGCCATCCCTCGGCAAGTTCACGGAGTTTGGCTCTCTCGAGGACAAGGTTGTCTGGGCCATTGTTGCGCATTGCATGTTCGGGCCAAATCCCGGCCGGCAAGGAGTGGAAGTCAGGCATCTTGCAGAGATCGAAGAAGCGATTTGAACAGAAATTTGGGTTTGTAGCCTGCTCCTAGATCCAATTTGACGACATCAGAAGCTCAGCGCAGAGACATTATGTTTCTACAGGGAGCAATGCCACATGAATCCCATCTAATCTTAATTCTTCAATGTACGTAGCACTGCACTTAGCTCTATTGCCTGTGGAATTAAGAAGGGGCCAAAATCAGCCGATCCGAGCATGGGTTCCCGTATGTACACTTCACCCGGTTAAAACCACATCCGGCGAGTATGACATTGTAGAACCCAGATTTATTTCGCCCGGGAAGCCGGAGTAATCCTTCCAAAAAATATCCGAGATGTTTGTATCTCTAGCTACATTATCTACAGTTCTAGAAGTTGATGCGTTTTCTTTCGTCAGCTACCTTGAGCAGCATTGACAACGCCCCCTTAGTGTCGAGCTACTTGATGAGCTCATCTCCAGCCCAAAGTCACTAGTGATCTTCGATCAGGTAGCCAATAACATTCCCTCTATAGATTTCCGGCCCAAGCTTTCTGCGAGCTTGAGCGCCTGGGTTCCCCGGTGCATGGAACACACGTCGAGCAGCAACCACTTTCCCGGCCTCGAGAATGCTCAAGCATTGCAGCGACATTCTTGTCCGCATCCGTCTCTGGTCCAAATTCGGGCACTGTGCCAACGACGTAGTAAAGTGAAGCGCCAGAGCTCTTAGTATCGTCGATGGAACGAATGTTTTCTCAACAAGGTCCTCGACTTCCTCGTCATCGCGGTTCGGAATGTAAATGGTTGGGCAGAGTAGATGGGCCTTAATGCTACGCTAGTCGGTGTTGGTGTCGCAAAGCTTTCTTCGACTGCCTTCCTCGTAGTAAATATTGTTACTGGCTACAATGTTTACCACCAACTTGTCAATCTCATCGAGGTCAAGAATAACGGTGTTTTTGTACAGCATGGTCACTACTAGTCCTGCTATGGATGGTGTTTTCGCCAGTTCCATTAAGTCGCCAAGGGTCCGCTGAGAAAAATCTCCAGGGTATCCCAGAGACTTTGTGTTGGAATAATCCGGTGCCGACTGCTATAGCGCGCAGTGCATCTACGCAAGGGCTGCTTAGTGAGCCTAGCGGCACTAGGCTCTTTTGGGAAACAGGCTTAGTCACCTACCCTACAGGGGTAAATATGTGTATTTATGAGAGGAGACTTTATTTCCCTTTGTAATAAAACAAGGCTCTTTGTAACCTATATTCCTATGCGTGATTTGACCAATCCGCTCTTTCCAACACTTTGAAATGTGGTGGTGCATCTTAGATGCGATAGAATGCTTGATTGTGACACCAACAAGGTGAAACGTACGCTCTTCTTGCAAATCACGCCCATGGTTTCATCCTTAGATCCGCTCCTGTATATGGAGATGGTCATGTACTTAATGTTGCAAGAGAGTCTTCAAGAACTTTGAATTGAAGATACATAGTGTACTCGAACCCGGCTGATTGAGTTCTGCAATGGCAGCGAGGCCAGCATAATATTTCAGATTGGGCAGCGTCTTTTGTTTTCATGTGCTATTTTGGCCTTGTTGGGAACAATAATCATGTTTTGAGATCACAATAACGTAGAATTTTAGAGTCTATAGATCAGCCCTTGCTGCCTCACCTGCCCAAGCTCGACGGATAATCTCTTGAATAGGGTCGCGCTCTATTGCTCTTGGATTCCAGTACGGATTGCTCAGAGTAATTTCCGCTGCTTTCTGGACGTCCGCTTCCTTCATGCCAAAAGACTTGAGATCCCGCTTAACTCCCAGCTTGTCGAGCAGTACATTCAGTCCTCTAATCGCATCGCCATTACTCCCAGGCAATACCTGTGCTAGGCTGCGCATGGCCTCTGGAACATTGGGAGCGTTATAGGCCAAGGCATGCGGCAAAATGGCAGTGTGTGTTTCGGCATGTGGTAGATTGAAACTCCCACCAAGCGTATGGCATAGTTTGTGATGTAGAGACATGCCAACACTTCCAAGACAAATACCGCAGAGCCATGTGCCATATTGAGCACGAGAGCGGGGCTCCAATGCATGAGGATCTTTGACGAGTACAGGAAGCGATTCGGCTAGAGATTTGACGCCTTCTAGAGCTATGAGATTTATGATTGGGTTACTATTCTGAGCGTACAGAGCCTCGACGGCGTGTGCGATGGCATTCACGCCACTAGTTGCGGTAAGACCGACAGAGAGAGTCATTGTGAGGTCGACATCATATATGACGGTGCTTGGTAGGATCTTTGGTTCAGACTTTGTCGTCTTCCGCCCGTCTTGGGTCTCTCCCAAAATAGGCGTCACCTCACTCCCAGCATACGTTGTTGGTATTGCCAAATGAACGAGATTGGTGCGGAGACTGATGGCTTTGCCGAGACCGATTGTGCTGCCCCCGCCAATGGAGACCACAGAGTCGCTCGAGGTTGATTTGGCCATCTCCACTGCTTCTTCCGTAATTGCAACGGGAGTGTGCATGGTAGCCCGAGGGAAAACACCTGCGATCTTGCCGTTTAGTATGGTCTTCAGCGCCTCAACTTGTGATGTTTGCTCGGGAGTGCAGAGAAGAAGAGGTTTGGAGCATCCCAGCCTGGAGAGCTCTTCAGGCACCTTGCTGAGTGCGCCTCTTCCAAAGACGACAATTGCCGGGTGTGACTGGTACACAAAGTTCATCGTGCCTAACCGACAGATGGCGTTGCTTGTTGGTGTGTGAATTGTGATGATTGCAGAGTCGTGGCGTCACAAAATTCCGAAATGGGGAACATGCTTCCATGATATTTGAGGTACATTACTAGTAGCGTAGCGGCACCTTGCCGGCGCCAGTAGGTTATCACGAGTGTAGACAGCGGAAAAGGCCCTGGAAACCTAGCATGGAAAGCTTAGTGAATTATCATTAATGCCACGGACACGGTATAGCCGCGTAACCTGTTGTTTCTTTGTCTTGCGGCCGTCGGCTAATGTCTTTGCCACCTGGAGTTCCGCCAGAGTGGAGAATGTGGCCGGGAATCAGCTTTTCAAAAGTCTCCATGTTGATGGACCACAACTATAGACTAGAGCTGCCATGTTTTTTAAGATATTTGGTTTTGATTTCCCGACCTCATGGATGGGTTTGACGCAGCACCGATGTCTTCATTAACCCTAAGTGATCAAGCAGAGAATCACGCCGACGACTTCAGGGCTCGTTACAATGTCAGAACATAAGCCACCGACAGACCTGCCACTTCTCAAGGACCTCAACATAGGAAACATTACCGAGAATGTAAACGCTATCAACTCGCGTTGTGAGGATGCGCGAATGAAGTTCCTATTCGAGAAGCTTGTCACACACTTACACAACTTTGCACGGGAAACGAGGCTAAGCATTCCGGAGTGGGCAGCAGCTCTCAAGTTCCTCGTTGAAGTTGGCCAGATCAGCAGCGATGTTCGACATGAGTTCATTTTACTATCAGATGTTTTGGGCTTATCGCTGCTAGTAGACGCAATTGATCACCCAAAACCTCCCAATGCGACCGAGGGAACAGTCCTTGGCCCCTTTCATACCACAGACGCACAGCATGTTGAATCAGGGGAGCAAGTCTCATATGACCCGAATGGTGAACCGTTATTTCTTCTGTGTTTTATTAAAGATACTAACGGCCGACCAATTCCGAATGTCTGTATTGACGTCTGGGAGACGGACTCCAAGGGTTTCTATGATGTGCAATACGAGAACAGGTCTTCACCAGACGGACGGGCAATCTTGACGAGCGACCAAGACGGCATGTTCGCGTTCAAGGCCATTGTTCCGGTTCCTTATCCTATTCCTAGTGACGGGCCCGTGGGGAAACTTCTCAAGAAGCTCAATCGGCATTGCTACCGACCTAGTCATATGCATTTCATGTTCAAGAAGCAAGGCTACTCTCAACTGATTACGTAGGAACTCCAGGCCCGACGTTCGGCTTTTTGGACTGCCGTCATATAGATATGGTATTGGCTAATTTGACCTGTACAGTGCTTTGTATCTCCGAAATGATCCATATGAAACATCAGACGCCGTTTTCGGAGTCAAGGAATCCTTGATTGTTGATTTGCACCAAGTCAGTGATGTTGAAGGGTTAGGGGAGAAATATGGCCTTGCTTTGGATATGAAGCTACTGAAATATGATTTCGTTCTTGTAACAGATGAGGAATCAGACTGCCTAAGAGACAGGGAGGCACGACAACAAGCCATGAAAGAGGGGGCCAACATTAAAGTGGTCAATGGCTTGCTGATTTCCGAGTAAATGTGCTCAATTAATGAGATAATGTTTCAGCATTGCTTAGGCATTGGTTCTAGATTTAGCTGTGTACACTACATTTATGGGGTCCCGCAAGCCGAATGTCACCAAGTTTACCTCAGAGCTACTATAATACTCGGCTCACTGCAGCCAACTGGATGTCGCAAACGGAAACAAAGTACTCCAAAGCAAGACGACCAAACGTGGAGCTGCAATAAGCTTATTGTTCTGGTATTCTAATGCTGACAGGCTATGCATCTCGTTGGTCGACTAAACGTTGTCTACTAAACCACTGCACAAGTTCCAGGAGTCAGGTACTAGCTGCCAACGTCGTTCGCATCCTATAGGGTCGAAACAAGTTACTGGATGGAGTAGAGACCGATTCAACCTCATTCTTGGCAAAGTCATGACTATGGGTCTAAGAAATCCCGAGTGTAAGAGGAGTGAAACTCCCAACTATTAGTGGACTAGATCATCCTATATTCAGAGCGAAGTCCTCAGTCAGACACATTGGTCTTCTCAATGTGAATAGTTTCATTGTGAGGAACCTTTGCTATGTCCTCTATGTCCTCTAATCTTCCAAGTCCTCGGTCCAAGGCTTCTCTCCGAATCACATACGTGTTCCAAGCTCTTGTCCCATTCACGAACATGTCCTCTACCTGCTCCAGCGTCTTACCCGCAGTTTCAGGCTAATAACAATAAAAATGAATCATCATCACAACCAAGAATGTGCCAAAGACCAGGAAAATTTTCCCATCTGATGTTGACGAGAGCCGCGGGGACAAACCACCTCAAGGCAAAGTTGAATATCCAATCAGCCGCAGTCGAGGTCGCCGCTGCCTTGCTCCGGAGCCTGAGGGGGAACAGCTCTGGAGGGTAGATCCAGGAGATGGTCGCAATGGTTGCTCCGTAGATAGCAACAAACAGAAATGTGCAAGCAGTCATGGCCATCGATGGCGGGCCGGATATCTGCCGTAACACCTGTTCAACATTGCCGACACCTCCTGGTGGATCAGGATGGCCATATACGACCAACAGTGCGCCATTTGCAAACATTAAACCAGTCAGTAGTAGAGTGCCGATAATGATCGGCCACCTGCGGCCAAAGGGATCGACCAAGATGATCAGGAATTGTGACCATCATGTTGACAACATATTGAATCGACGATGAAGTCAGATTAACGTTGCCCAAGAGCCTAGCCATTTCGAAAATGTACGTGATATCTAAAGTAGTGTCAACAGGGATGACGTTCTTTAACCATTGGGCCTCAAGGAGTATCACTCACAATACATCAAGACGTAGTTGGGCAAAAAGTTAAAAACAGTAGCACTTATATCTACTTATCTTAAGCTATCTATACTAGATACTTACACAGAGCCATACCAGCTGGCCTGCTGCAGTAACATCTAGTCGCGGTTACGATAGTGTCACTTGAGAACAGTTCGAGCCACAGCCATTACCCAGAACAAATAGGTAACTGTGCGTCAATTTGTATGACACCGACCTCGGATTGATACTAGTGGTTGATTCAATGGTTATTGGTTGTTAAAGCTTAGCAATTCTGATGACAGGGCCACCATCCATTGCGATAGCATCGTCACAGAGCCACGATATCTGTCAGAGTACTCGGCTCCGTGATTCCAGTTTCTAGCGTGACAAAGTGCTGCCAGTCATTCTATGTAAAGACCTTTAAAACTATGGATGAGATTACGGGCGAGGCTACGGATGGGGCTACGGATGAGATTATGGATCCAACGTCTTATTCTGTCGGGCATATCTATAACCGGTTGTGGATAATGACATTGTCCTATGGCAGGTGAGCTGCCACCAGAACATCGCCGAGCCACTGTTTTGCTAGATTGGCATTTGGGTTTTAGCAATGAAATTATTAATTGAGATCAATGGCGATTTAATCGACTTGAAGCGTTTATCTCGCAGGGGTGATTCTACTTACATTTGAAGCGTGAGATGTAATCAAGTAGAGGCTGACATGTAACATCACCATTAAAAAGGGAATTCACTTGTTCTTATATGCATTCAAGATCCTTTGTTGTACGCATTTTCATAATATAATGCTGCAAGGGGCATGGGTTAGGCTCACTTTAGAATTTTTCCGATTTTATGAAAGCGGGGTTTCTACAACTTTGCAGAACCCGTCTAAAGTGCCACCATACACCTAAGTGTAAGACAAGGCTAGCATACAGTGTATTGGCACCTTGGTATCGCGTACAAAAGTGCAGGAACTCTAACTCTGCGAAATCGGAAAATCAGAAAACTGAAAACAAAAATTTGTATGTATAAATACAAACGTATGCTGGATACAATTATTACTATAGTGCATAGCACAGCACAAACAATTGAATCAAGCAAGTGCTCATGCGGCACTGCATAGAGTATTTCAAAATACATAAGCTGTAGATTGTGTCTCATACTCAACCGATATTGTGCAACAAGCGAGCATCATTAAAAGTTGCCTGTGTTCTCGGTAAATTGAATTTCTGCTTGGATTTTTAGCTGCCATATTCTTTCATTAATGCTGCCCAGCTTTTCATCGCCCGAGCTGCGAAGACATTCGGGACCCCTGGGTTCTTATCCAACAAATGCCTTGAAAACGATTCCAGCGTGACATATCCTGTGTACTTAAGGTCCTTGAAAATAGTATCAACAAGAAGCTCGATTGGTAAGCATCCATTCTGGTCTTCCTCCCAAGGGAATAGTCGGGCATTGCGAGACCAGGCCATTCTTGGCAGTTGCTGTTCGTTGAAGTACGGATGACCTTGAACGAGCGGCTTGCTGAGAAGTTCAGCGTCTGAGACCTGCACATAAAAAACTTTCCGTATATCAATTTGCTCAACGAATTCCTTCATTGACCGTTTGAAATTCTCATCGCCATCAGGCCTCTTGCATCCAGGAACTGTTGGATCTCCCCAGTCCCGGGCAACAATGTGATAGGTATCTAGACAGAGGCCAAAATTAGGCTTGTCCACCCGTTTGACGAGCTCCCAGGAACCTTGCCATGTGGAGACGTGTGTTCCCCAGGCTACAGCCTCATATGCAAAAGACACAACAGGATCCTGCTCAAGCCCTATCTCAGCCATTTCCATCAGGTCGGCAACTATGGAATCCAGATCGCCCGTAGTGCCTTCTATTAGCCAATTTGAAGGCAACTGAACAATCTGCACATTGAGAACTTTAACGAGCTTCATCCACAGCCTGAGTTTCTCTATTGCCGCTTCATGTTGCTTTCGATCGGTCAGGCCGTCATAAAACCAAAAAGGTTGGAGGACGATTGGTCTGATGCCCAGTTTGTCGCAAATGCCTTTGATCTCGTGAGCGGCTTGTATCATTGATGACGATGAATCCATATCTCCTCCTAATTTATCTCTGGCGTAGAAGGCCAGGTCATCTTCAACGAGCTCGATAAGTTTGAAACCGTGGGACGCTGCGGCTTCCAGTCTGGACTCGATTGAATGGGCTGTTTGATGCCCCAGCGAGGGAGACGCTATCCCTGGTAGAAATACCATCTCTTAACAAATGACTAACAAATTTCAAAATCAGTCCTATTCGTTTTTGTCAAGACACGCCGTCCCATGGTGATGCAAGTTGCAAAGGGTTAAATACGGTGGGCGTCATGTACCTGCAAGGAGACTAGAACCCACAGAAGAAAGCGCATAACATCGGCAGAGATATTGAATCTAGCTCTGATGGCCTGGAAAGTAAATATCCGATCAAGCAGAACGCGGAAGCAGTATTAGCCGCTTAGTGGTGTTGTGGTAACGAGGACGGTAGATGTGGGGTTGTTACGCTCGGATCTCCAACAGCATCAAAAAGAGGGTTGCTTGCGTGTAGGTAGCTGTGACAATGAAAGAGCAAGCTGACGATACAGTGCGATCTATCCTGCAAATTGATATTAAAATTAATGATTGAAAGAAGCTATGTATTTTTAACGCCCGATCACGCCCCCATCAATCACAATATACCCTCCGGTAATAAAATCCAGGGCTAGCAAAAAAATACTATTAAACCCTTCATGCCCCCGAAGGATACGACGCCGGGTTTCTTTATTTCGCCTGCTGGCTTAATGGAGAGATATACGCCAAGCACAAGGCGACGGCGAAGAAGTTGTACGACTCTGGGTTATCCACGACGGGTCTTTCTATTCTTGGATCCACTCCGCTTTTTGGATCGTCTGGATCAACTCCCGGGCGGCTAGGAAAATCGCTTCGCTCGTCACTGAGGAACATAGCATAATTATTAGCGAATGAATCAGATCAGCAGGTCATCCTTGAATGAACGGAGCAAGAGAATGGTCGGTACCGTACTATAGTAGTCACTTGTAGTTCTTGACGGAACGTCGACCAAATGGAGTAACTCGTGGTAAAAGGTTGCGCTCAAGGGTACAAGGTAACCTAGTTCAGTACCCTCAGAGTCGGCAATAGCGTAGGTAAGCATGTTAGCAAAGTTTTACATTGGCGTCTTTGTCTTTCTTTTAACCATCGTCGCAAAAGCAGATGAACCTCTTGACCCGTCCGACTTGGATCTCTATACCACCTACGACACATTCGGTCGACCTTGAGCAAGGAGTTACTGCGTAGAGCTTACTAAAGCACATCTTCGGCTCAGGGGAGCCTTTCAACGCGTGGTCCTTATATATTGGCCCAGAAAGGCTGCATCGGGTACTTTCCCTGGTTGGCCTAACTGAGCGTGGGAATAGTTGGCCAATAGTAAACGGGTCGTCTATCAGAGGATAATCGACGGTCTGGCTATTCTTATCTTGAGCTATCTCAATCCACGGAACCTACTGGCTAAAGCCATCATTGCATAAGAAAAACGGCTTTGTTATATTTAAGGCGCCTGGCACGCCGTGTCCCAAGAGAAACTCCCGGATAGCCTGGAGGCGACCAATACATTTACGTTTGGCATCAATGCAGGCTGCGGATTTAACATAAAATGATACATGTCTCACGGAAATGACTCACCTCCTATTAAGACCCAGTTATTTTGATCTGGGTTGCTCTACAGGTGACTTTTCAACAGCATTATTCATGATGTTGGACGAGGGATCAGGAGGTAACAATTAGTAAGGCAAAATGGTAAGACGCATAAAGGAATTAGCTATTTTTTATCTATCTATCTTAAGTTAGTACTTTACATAGTAGCCGAGTGAATTGGCAGTTTCAAAGTGGCTTAGCTTGTTATCCCCTTTTATGATACGCCTTGGTGAAACATATCCCACCAGCTTGCTTGAGTGAGCCTGTTCTTTCCTATTTACGTTAGGGCATCTGCAAGGAACTTACAAAACTTAGTTTACCACAGTACAACTGTAATAGACTGCGTTTCTTAAGATAATTAATACTAAAAATTTCTGAAGGATAGGCCTTTTATTCTAGTTTACATTAATGCACTAGATGTGGGAATTGGGACCATACTAACATAATGGCAGATGCTTTTCGTTGATAAACGCAAGAAAATTAATACCTTTTGTCTTTTTCTAACGAAGTTAATTTTAGTAATGAGGCGAAAGACAAAGAGTTACAGATCAGTTTTACAAACTCGGTCAGGGATACCGCATAAGCTGCATAGCCGCTTCCTTCGCAAGGTATACCAGGCTACATAGCCGCCCCCTAATCCTACGAATCGTATAGAGGCTGCCGGCACAGCTCTCTCTAAATTAGGATAAGCCTTGCTAGGAAAATATCTTCTTATAGCCCGTCGCTTTCCTCTAGAGACGTCCCATAATCAATCTTCTTTAGTCCAAGTATATTACCATTTGTTTTCTCTAGCATTACCAAGTTTTTGTTTCTATATCATGCATCTTGATTTAGCATCCGGCCTTGGGCTAGTTTTTCTGCCATCACTTGCATTAGCTATATTGCTTCCGCCAAACCCCGAGGGTGTTACAACTGTTCCGAGTAGCTTATTCCCTGGTGTCTCTATCTCATATAAACAGGTAAGCCAATATCTTAATATAATCTATCTGTAATCTTGTTAACACCAAGGCCAAAACAGACCCAGATCTGCGAGACAACCCCAAACGTTAAGGCCTTTAGCGGATATATTAACCTTCCTCCAAACCTCATCCCGGGCCAGGATTACCCGGTCCACTCCTTTTTCTGGTTCTTTGAGGCGCGCAGTGACAACCCTGAGAATGCTCCCCTCTCTCTTTGGCTGCAGGGCGGCCCGGGTTCACCATCAGTTGCAGCAGCGTTAGGCGAAAACGGGCCATGCTCTGTCCTCGCAGACTCGAGGGGGACAGTGCTGAATCCGTGGTCGTGGAACAATGACGCTAATATGCTATATCTAGACCAACCCGTCCAGGTCGGCTTCTCTTATGACTCGCTCATTAATGGCACTATTAATGAGCCGCGGTCGCCGTTTGCTGTTACCCCCAAGAACCTCTCGCCTTGGGACCTCTCGCAGGATACGCTAACCGCTGTTCCAGGGACATTTTCGTCCCAGAGTGTTGCATCAACAGCCAATACAACATTCATTGCTGCGCGGGCGAGTTGGTATTTCCTGCAGGCCTGGATGCAAGAGTGAGAACCCTGCTTCTAAATTATAGCTCATGCCGTAGTCATAACATCCGTCTAACAAATAGTGGTAGGTTCCCTGAATTTAAGCCAAGTGACAACCGTCTGAGCCTCTGGGGAGAGTCATATGGCGGCCACTACGTCCCGACCCTGGCTGGCTATATCGTCTCCCAGAATGAGCTCATTGCTACAGGGAATGCTTCTACAGCAGCCGCTATCCCTCTGCACGTCGATGTTGTTGGCTTGGTTAACGCTTGCATTGATAACAGCGTCCAGACGCCACTATATCCGGTCTTCGCATATAACAACACTTATGGGCTACAGGCTATTAACGAGAGTGAATACCAGGACGCCCTAGCCGCTGTGCCCCAATGTCTCAACCTAACTGAGACGTGCCGGCGGTGGGCTGACGAGCTAGACCCAGATGGTTGGGGAAATAATAAGATGGTTAACCAAGCCTGTGAGGCTGCATACAAGTTCTGTTTCGGGCCTACGCTGCAGCCCTTTAACTCTAAAGGGGTGAGAACACATCTATATCATACCCTCAGGCACACAAATCGCTAATAGATAGCCCTGCCGCAGCATGACCTGTTTGACTTCACTCAGTTGGCTCCAGACTCGTTCCCGCCAAAGTTCGCTGCGGGCTATCTAAACTCGCGCGAGGCACAGCTCGCGCTAGGTGTACCGCTCAACTTCACAGGCCTCTCAAGTGCTGTAGCCCAAGTTTTTCTCGAAACAGGCGACTTTATCCGGGGGCACAACCTGGAGCTGCTGGGAGGGCTGCTCGACAGCGGTGTCAAGGTCGCACTCGTCTACGGCGACAGGGACTACCAGTGCAACTGTCAGTCTATTTTTAACGCAATGTTATCAAATCTTTGAGGACGTATTATGCTAAGAAACTCTCATTCAGGGCTCGGCGGCGAACAAATTGGCCTGGCTATCCAATCGTCGCTATCCGCTGGTTTCCGCGCCGCTGGGTACGCTAGCATCAACACCAATAGCAGCTATATAGGCGGTGTAGTGCGCCAGCATGGCCACCTGTCGTTCTCGCGGGTCTTTGATGCAGGGCACCAGGGTATACCTTTATCCCTCTTCCTTCTGCCTCCTCTATACTATATCGCACAGGCTAATGCAGTCTCTCCCTCTCAGTCCCGTACTACCAACCTGAGACAGCCTACCGTATCTTCTCCCGCGTTATGGCTGGCACGGACATTGCGACAGGCCAGTCCCTCGCCGGGGGCAACTACTCAACCGTAGGGCCTAGAAGCAGCTTCAGCATTAAAAATACAGTACCGCAGCCGCCAGAACCGCTCTGCTATACATGGGATATTATGGAAACATGCACGTCATCTCAGACAGCGCTACTAGCCAATGGAAGCGCGATTGTGCGGGACTTTATTATGGTGGGTTATACGCTCCCGAACGGGACTGAGGTTATATACCAAGGTAAGGAGACGTCACATGGGTGTCACAACCTATTGATGTAATAGCAAGCTATTACAACCCGACATCTTAAAGTTGCAGCGAGAATTCAGAAGCAAATCAACCAATATTCGTCACATCCAATCAAGAAAACTCGACCAGCGTTGTATTCTTTTCCCTGCACTTCTTCGCTAATTACTGCTTTTCTTTCACCTCTGGCTATTGCTATTTGGGTTTCGTTGTGGCCCCAGGCCGTAGCTGTTGAAAGGGCGGTCTGGACGACCTTCTAGACCTCCTTGAGTGCATTTCCTGAGAAACTTCGCGATCTTTAAGTATACAGGGCCCTTTTCAACAATTTCAATATCGAAATTAGGTTCCGGGCTTGTTTCTTCCCGGTAACAGTCCATGAAGTCTCCTGTTCTTGAGTTTAGGTAGTGGAAACTTTGCGAGAGGCCAGCCCAGTCTTTATCCACCACTATTGGGATTTTATTTTCCTTGCTAATATCTTTGGTGTTCTCCCGGGGTTGGGGCATTATTAAGATAGGGGGTAACTAGTCTTGAGGAATATAAATTTAGTTTTAGCTTTTATTTTAATATATATTTATAACAAACCAGTTACTTATAAAGTTATATCACAAGCATGTTTATAATTATAATACAATAATTTATATAAAAATACAAAATTTTATATAGTTAAATATAATGC
>PXNZ01000542.1:0-24608 GCA_003012085.1 Trichoderma brevicompactum | reverse complement strand
AATTATAATTGTAAGCACTTTTACAAAAAAAAGAAATAGAGAGGGCGAATAGGAGAAGGAGAGGGAGAGGCAGCTTTTTCGGAGCGAGGCTTTGGAGCGTTTAACTATTTGCATGGCGGCGGCTTTGCTGCATGTGGCATACGGATAAAGGAGGGGGAAGGGGTAGGGGAGGGGGTTGGTATGCGTCGGCGTTTGTTATATCATGATGTATGATCGATCCATCGGGATGAGAAGGAATACAAAAAGGGAAATGCGAGGAGGACCTTTTTTTTTCAAATTTAATAAAAGACCAGTTAGACCTATAAAACCGGCTCCGTACATGTATTGTTGTAACTCTAGTTCGAGCCGCAACATGCTCCGTCTCAAAAAAACCATCTCTGATGAAACTAAAGACAACCAAGATCAACAGAGAAAGTAGAAAAAATTAAATCAGGTCACTACCATTCTCATTTTGTATCAAAAAAAAAAAAAAAAAGGTAGATACACGCTCCTTATTTCCCCCCTCTCCGCTCTCGCTCACCCCATCCTGCTTTTTCTTTACTCCAGGCTCCTCCCGTCTATCAATCAATTCACCTCCCCTCTCCATCCCTTTCCAATCAAATTGGTATATAATTTCAACCCAATTGCCCACCGAAAACCCGCCGCCAATCTAACAAGTTCGAAAAAAAACCCCCCAAAAAAAGAGGGCTGACCGGAAAGTAACTTGAAACCGGCCCAATCAACCGACCAACCAACCAACCACCATCAGAAAAAGAAAATGAAGAAATGTGAAAGGAGGGCGGAAAATGCATCAAATCAAACCGAGCGCCTCGCCGCCTCGTCTCGTCGTCAGTATGTGTCGTTAAAATAAAGGGAAAAAAACGCAGAGTTCTTGTTGTAGCCCTCTTGCAAGGACTTGGGAAAGAGAAGGGTATCATGCATGAATGAAGAGGATGCGAAGCAGGGAGATTATATAGTGCCAAAGGAACGGCAATGGTGTGGGAGAGAGAACGAGAGTGAGACAAGAAGAAGGGCCTTTTTTTCCTTCTTTGTGCTCTTCAACTTCCGCGAAATCATCATCCCCCTTCTTCAGGCAGTATGCTGCTCAAGCTTCTCAACACCTCCATAATTGGCATGTCTTTGGTCCCTGCGCTCTTCCTCTCTCTTTCTTCCCGTTCTCGTAATCTCACGGCGCTTAGACTCAGTACTCTGTCGGCCTCCTTGCCCGCGACCTTGACTCGCTGTTCCAGCTTGTGCACGTTGTCGGCCAACTGATCCACTTCAAATTCGAGCGATGATTGAATTCGTCGCAGCCGTGCTTGTGTCTGCGATCGTATGCTGGCGAAGGAGTTGGCTTCATCAACGAGAAAGCCTCTGATTCGACCTTCGTCAGGGTCCAACAGGTCGAAATCAGGCAATGTGATTGTTTCCGCATCTTTCTCTTGTGGTGTGAATAGAGGTGGTTGTTCAGGCGGTGGTTTTCGTATTGCTAACCACGCTTTCTTTTCTTCTTGTAATCTATAGGCCGAGTCAGCGAATGGCCTACATCTCAAGTACATTACAAAGTATGGCTTGCCTTTTGATTTTTGCTTCCAAGGTGGCAAGCTTCTCGTCTAGCTCAATGTTCCTGGGGTTTGGCTTCAGGATGACCGGCGCTTTTGGTACATTGTCTTCCCGGTTAAACCAGTCCGAAAACTCGGACCTCGACGCAAAGTCTTTAAGTAGCTGGTCTTGAATCGCACGAGCTGAAAACAAATCGATTAGCATAAAGCAGATTCCACACGGCTTCTCTCACATAACCGAGGGGGAAAATAAAAATCAGTGCTCCT
The DNA here is from genome assembly GCA_003012085.1 of Trichoderma brevicompactum. NCBI lineage: Eukaryota > Fungi > Ascomycota > Sordariomycetes > Hypocreales > Hypocreaceae > Trichoderma > Trichoderma brevicompactum. The sequence goes on along the minus strand of PXNZ01000542.1, from coordinate 22,800 downwards.
ACCTCCAAGGACTGCGCCAGAATTCAAGGTGCCGCGCGGCTTGGCAGACAGCGCTCGCTCACCGCACCATATCAACAGCTGTTTCATCCGCCGTGGTTCTAGCAGATCCGCCTCAATGTGCTTGTAGAACGCAGACGTGCTGACTTCCCGATGAGGGATGGCCGCCTGCCCGCTCTCGATTAATGAGCTCGCTCTTCGTCCGCGGGATCCCAAACTGCTCCTTCGGTTACCATTGCCCCCTTTCTTGCGCATTTCTTTATTACGATTAATGATGGGCGTGTCGCTCATCGGGAGAGCAATCTTGGTAGCTTCACCCGACGTCTCATGCACTGGTGATTCCGCCATTGACATGTCTTCCTCCTGCTCCTGTATCACTGGCGGCGGTGCCTTTGATTTGGCCGTCTTCTTGCTGCGGCTCTGGCTGCTCGATGAGCCATTAGCCCGCGGCGGAGGCTGTCGCTGCTCTTCCAGTACTTCATCCTCGTGTGACAGCCGCGAGCTTTTTCTCGTTCCTCTTTTTGCTGCTTTCGGGGGTGGTTCGTCCTGGACCGCGTCACTCGACGCTTTTCGCCTCGAAGAAGAGGACTTCTTCGCTGTCGTCGCCGTCGCTATCAGATCCACCTCCTCATCACCGCCAATTGACTCTCTTACTGCCCGCTCCCTCGCCGCTACTGTCGCTGCTGATGGTGGCCTGCCCCTTGCCGATTTCCTCACGGGCAGAGCTACCGGCTGCGGCTCCTCAGTCTTCGCCTTTTTTGATTTCCGCACAAACTGAAAATCGTCGTCCTGTTCGTAATCGGCGGCTGCTCTCCTGGTCAGCATTTTTGTCCAATCTTGTCCCTTCATCCTCCCCCTTTCTCGGGCAGTGGGCCAACGAACCCGGCTGGCGCTTTGATCGGCGCACTGGCTGGTCGCTCATGCTAAGAAGTTCCAGCGGCTGTCGAAGGGTAATGAGAGTCGTCATGGATGGCTTCTTCGGAAGCTCCTCTTGGTGGATCGCATGAGAGAGTAAAGGGCTGCCGTCTTGAGGCGTGGGCTATGCGTGCCAGGGCCTGGCGGTAGAAAGATGCGGTCGTCGAGTGAAAAAATGTCGCGTGTGCTTTGGGGGTTGGAAGAGATTAGGAACCAGTTTCTCAGCCTTGTCGCGTCAAATGCCTGCGCGCGTTTCCCTCGCCGTCGTCCAGCGCATCAGCCTGCGGCGCAATCGCAAAGAATCCCCGCTAAACGATGCGAAACCTATAGGGTCCAGCCTTTGTCGATGATGCGCATGCGCTACTTCGTCTTGCCGGGCGAATAGTCGGGTTTGTCCTTTGAGAGACCGCCAAAGTGTTCTTTGCTTGCCCTGGTTGTGTTTACTTTTAGGACATGCGAGAGGTATGGTTTTCCAAGGCAGGGCACTAAACCTCTTTGGGAAAACTCTACCCCACCCCCTCGGTTTCATTATCACGGCACCTGATTGGCCAGCGGAGCTTAGCTGTCAACCAAGCGAGACATCTGTAGCACCCAAGACTTGGGAACTTCATCACCAAGGCAGACGCAAGAAAAGGAACTTGCATCAACATGAAATGTCTACGTTGATATGAAGCAAACACCAAGGAGGCTGGCAGAAGATTCCGCACGCCTCGTCGTGGAAACCTCACTGTCATGTCGAATGCAAACACGCATTCGGATTTACAGAGGTACACTCAAAAATTCATGCATGCCGCTGCTTCGTTCCAACATCATGTTTAATAGTAAACTTGTATCAATATTAACGCACTCATCGATGTGTTATCCCATTCTAGACGTTTCTACTGTCTAGCTGGTAGCATCACTAAGTAATCATGTAGCTTCCGTTTTTTTTCTAGCTACAGAGTACCTAAAAAAAGAAAAAGAAATCAAACCCTAAAACACCAACCATGGAGTACATCATCCCCTTTGAGAGTACTGAGATCAACCAAACGCCGCTTTCAAACTCAACTGAGGTTCCTTCCGAGCCCAACACCTTTTGATGTGTGTATACCTTGCCTTGCCACTATTTACGTACATTGTAAAGTAATACCGGGGAAGAGAGAAGTGTGAAACGAAGATATAGGGGTGGGACAGCCCCGGAAATGGTCAAGGCACCGCCTACAACCAATGTGGTGCGTGGGAAGGGCCGAAAGAAGGAAATAAAATAAAAAAAAAAGGTGGGGGAGGGAGGAAAGGACAAGTCTTCGAAATGCTGTCCAGCAACCTATACCAAAACGCGAATGCCCCTCCGCCGATTCATTCGCCTTTGGAATGGTTTGAATTATATATTGAAAATGATGTGTAATGTATGCGTACCGTTTCTTTCGTGGGCCGCATATATTTGATGCCTTGGGTCATGGATAAGGGGCTAGCAAGGGGTTTTCGTTTGCATGTGCAGAACTGACTCCCTTGATCGGCCATCCCAATTCGCACCTGTAAATAGATTCACTCTCTTAAGAAAAACGTCGCTGAACGCCTTGGCCAGCCATGACCTGCTGGCCAGGTATCGGGGCCGCCATGCCATAAGGGTTCATTTGCGGGTTGAAAGGTTCTACGACCTGGGACATGAAAGCACCGTGAAGGCCTTGTTGTTGAGTAACAGGACAGTCTTTGTGAGCGAGCAAGAGAGTCTTGAGGTTGACGACTTCCTCTCGCAGCTGTGTGATTTGCTGTGTCAAGGCGTCATTCTCACTGCTAAACATCTCGACTTTGGTCTGCAAGTTGGCCAACCACTGCTTCTTTCGCTGCCGACATTTCAAAGCAGCAACGCTAATGAGAGGGGGGGGGAAAAGTTAGCAAAAGCAAACGAAAAGAAAAAGAGTCATGACTAAACGTAAAACCTACCGATTACGCTCTAAGAAGTTTTTACGCTTCTCCTCATCAGTCATCTTTGACTTTCCTGGGCCAGATTCGTCAAGCTTGGAATCTAAATCATCATCGGAATGCTCGTCATCATCGCCGATGCTGCTAGGAGCGCCGCTGTTGGCTTTTGATTTCTTGTTGGGCGGCGCCTTGGCAGGCGTCTCGTCGGCTTTCCTTCTGCCGTTGGCGGCTGGGGGGTTCTTTTTCCCCTTGGCTCGCGTCTGAGGCTTCTGGTCGCTCTCATCCGAGCCATTACTAATCTCACTGGCGCCTCGTCTCGGGTCTACCTTGACGTTGGCCATTGGGGGCGATGTGTTGTTCATGTTGGGCGGGATTGCAGGGGCAGGATGTGCATGTGCTGTGGGCGCGGTTGTCACGGTGAATTGGGGCGTGGGCTGAGACCCATTTCTTCCTTGGGCGAGCATGAAGAGGCCGTTGGCCGCGTCGTTGTCGTGAGGGTCAAAGGGCCCAGATGCAGGCTTGGCTTCGACCTTTGGGATGACGGTGCCGTTGCTCATGTCTTGAGGCTGGGAAGTGACTGCCTGCGGCTGTGGTACTGGGGGATGAGCTCGGGAAAGGCCGTTTACTTGGTCGCGCTTTGCGGCAGCGCTCAGGGCCGTTCGATGAAAGTCGATGGTGCTGGGAGTGGCACCGCCGCTGGCCAGCTGGGCAAAGAGAGCCGAGTTGGGACTCGGGGCCGGGAACATGGACCCGCTCCCGCCCGGCGTGAGTCCTGTGCGCAGGGAGGATTCGTTAGGCGTAGGAAAGCCGCCGCGGAGGTGATGCGTGTCGCCAAAGTAGTCGGTAGGGCCGGACAGCATAGCAGGGCTCAGCGGGCCGGTCCGCAAGGAGCCTCCTCCCCAATTGAAGGGAGTCGCGTTGCTGCCGGGCAGCAAGGACGACGGAGACGTCAACGCGGCGACGCTGGGCAACTTGGTCCCCCCAGGCGTTTCTGGACCACCACCCCCGAACGACTGCTCAAACGGATTGGGCTCCAGGCTGAGAGAGCCTCCGGTAACCTGAGGCGCGAAGTATTCCGGGGTATTAGAGCCTTGTTGCGATTGTCCTGGTCGAGGCGGCGGTGCAAGCGGCTTGGTCGCCGGAGCATTGGACGCAATGTCCGGCTTGGTGAGGCTATCGATCTTCGCAGTGACGATGGAACCTGGCGAGCCAGAACGGCAACTGTGTAAGTCAAAGGCAGCAACAATGACACTGGGCGGCGATGGGCAATTGAGTTCGGTGACGAACAAGAGTAGGCAGCACGCGGTGTTGAGGGAAGTGACAGCGATGACGAAGGTGTAGGAAGCAGCAAGTGCAAGGAGGAGGTATGACGATGCAGGAACCGCAAAGGGGAAGGAAGGAAAGAAAAAGGCTTACCTTGCCGTGTGGGGGAGATGGTTTGCTTAGGGGACTTGGACTCAGTTACGCCGGTCACAGTCGTCCCCATGATGACGATGATGTATTATGCCACAAACAGTGTAAGGGGGGGGTGGTAAAGCTACCTCGTATGTGGGGGAAAGGCAAAGCAATTGCAGAAGGATATTGGGATTTAGTTTGGCAGAGAGAAAGAAGGACGAATCTGGGAGGATGAGGTCAGAGGCAGCGTAGCGTGGAGGTAGAACAGAGGCGGTGGATAGGCCGGGCGTTCTTGCGGTGCGATGGCGCGTGCAGTTAACTCTTTTTCCGCTGCTCTTAATTTAAGCAAACTCTCGGGCAACCCAGTCGTGGCAGTTGGGTGTCTTTTTTTTTCCCTTTTTTTTGAGGGGCGTTCTTCCTCCTCACACTAGAGATTTGGAGGAGTCAAAAAAAAAAAAAGGCTTGGCCCGATTAAAAAAAAAAAAAAAAGGGCCAATTCGAGCACGCCGTACAGGCTCTCGATTAAAGCTGTAAATCAACGGATATTAAAAAGCGAAGATTGGATGTGCTTCCCCCCGAAATTCGAGCCGCTAGACGGGCACAGGAAGCTATGCCGGCGGCGGGGGTGCGGAAGGCTGCGTTGAGAATCGCTGTAACTGAGGTGGTGATGAAGAGGTGCACGATGGAGGAAGGAAGACGTCAGAGATGACGTTGTGAAAAATGAAGGCGCAGAAAAAAGAAGGCGGGCGGCGGCGGCTCTGACCCTTCTGGGGGGGGTCCTGCTGGCTGGGCTGCTCTTGGGGCATTTTTGGGCGGCTTCTGGTGTGGCCACCAGCACTAACAGCCCAGGGTGCGATGAATTATGGGGCCTGCAGAGACTTCGCTGACAAACCCTGGCCGGGGCCGCACTGTATGGGACACTACTGCGGATCTCGCGATTGGGAAAACGGGTGGTGTGTACCGTGTTAATTACGCATGACGGCGCACTATATACGCGTTATCGACGGGAGGCGATTTGGTCGAGTATAGGATGAGGCACAGAGGCTGCGTGCCGCTGCGCCGTACATTCCACGTGTTTTTCGTACTGTCTGTGCTCCATGCATACATTAGGTAGCTGCGAGGTGGCAGCAACAGCAGCAGTAGCAGCAGCAGTAGCACCACCTCGAAAAAAGTCTCCAGTAGTATTAGAGCAAAACAGTGAGGCCTGATGCAGCCAATCTACCGATTAAATCAACCAGGTACGAAGTACTGTCACCAAGGTATCTACAAGCACCACGGTGCACTTTCTTGACTCAGGGGTTCCAAGAAGATGAGGTCGGGCCTGACAGCAGCCGCGCGTCGGATGCCGGCGTGTCTCTACTCTTCTCTTCTCCTCTCTTCTTCTTCTACAAGTAGATGCCAAAAAGAAGACGGGGACTCACTAATCTCGGACCCGCCTGCAGCGCCTTCGTATACGGAGTATAAGAGGCCAGAAATGGTGTCAACAAGCCGCTCAAGGCAACTAAAGGCAGCAGAAGTGTCGTGTGTTTCTCTTCTCGCCCGGATATCCCTCCGCAAAAGAAGTAGCCTGAGCCATCTGCTCGCACTGTATGGGCTCAGAAGGATGCTGGGTCTCTCTAGCGTGCCACTGGCAATGCAGGCATGGGATAGCGAGGGCAGTTGCGAGGTGGGGTGCTGGATGCGCGAGAGCTCCTGCCCGAGATGCATTTGAGTGGAAGCAGAGCGAAGAAAAAGAGGTGGGGCCCTGCAAGCAGTAGCAAAGCAAAGCATGGGTCCCGGAACGCTGCTCGTACTTGTGGTACTTTGTACTTTGGACTCGCTGCCTTGGGGCCTGGTGCTCAGAAACTCGGTAGAAACCATGGCTATGGATGCTCCAGAGTCTGCACAGCAGTAGGCGCAATCGCTCTGCAGCGGGGGGATGGTTATAGGGCATGAATGGCGCGAGTTGCTCGCTAATCTGCCGTCGAGACGAGGCACCAGAGGGCATCGCTAAGGCTTCAGTCACGTTCATCTTGGAGCTTTTGCCTTGCACAAGGGACGGAGTATATTCTCGCGACTCCGTACGAAATGGCACTGGGCCATCGAATTCTCTCGCCTCACCGACTCAAGCTCAAGTTGTAAATCCGGCCTTACAATGGACAAATCCCCTTATTCCGTTAAGCTAGCAGGCACCGTTCGTTATCACGGCCGATAAAGTGCTCCAAGCCTAGGATGTGGCAATTTGGCCGTCTCCGTATATTACTGGTGCGCGCTCAACACACACACCAAAACACCTCCCATATTGCGGTATGCATCCGTGCTGGCCTCTGCGCAAAACACTAGCCAACTGCATAGGAGGAGCCCATCTCAATCCTTGCAACAAGTACTCCGTACATTTTGGCTTTTTTCCCAAGGTTCCCAAGCTTTTTGCATGCCCATGCCCCCCGTCTTTTGGCTGAGTACATACATACGCGCATTGAGCACATATGGAAGATGGAGTACCCAAGGTAAGAGAAAATTTCATTACGTCAGAGGCCCTTCTGTCTTGCTCGTCCTCTCCCAGACATTTAACCGCTGCATTTTTGTCAACGAGAGACACGCTGCTTGAAATGGATGCGTCTTCCCACTTGCCCGATTAGGCCACACACGAGCAGTGCGCAGCACAATGCAATGCAATCCGTCTCCCTCCTCCTCGGAACCGCTACAGCATTTCTCATCCCTTATGGACGACACGAGCACGACTTGTTTTTTTTTTTTTTTTCTTGCAAACGAACGAACCACAGCAGCCCTTTTGGGTCCGATGGCCACGGCGAAAACACGGCTTGCTCACACACAGTGTCAGAGGCGACCCCCTGAAATGTCCCGCCTTCTCCACATCGTACCATCGTCCGTGACACTGTGCCGCGACTTTTGCCCGTCCGCAGCTGGCTAATTGGTGAGCGCCATATGATCGGCTCGTGACGTCAGCATGAAAAAAAAAAAAAATCAACATGGCCCAAGCCAAGAGCCCCAGGTGTTTCTCTCGAGGGCCTTGAAGCCAGCACGACGAAAGCCGCACGCGTTTCTGCAAATTGCTACACGCATCCGGACGCTTGCGCATCGCCTCGGGGCTTGTTGGCTGCTGCCAGACCGGCGCAGCTCTCACTGCTTCGATTGAGCTGCCACGCTCGCCATTGGATCCTGCTGATCTTTTTTCGTCTCGTTTCTTCCTCTCGCCCTCCCGTCAAGCCGTTTCTCGCTTCGGCGCCACGTCCCCACCGCAAGGCTGCACTCCGACCAAGCTATGACGCACTTTTGCCAAGCATCGTGAAACATCGTCGCAGTAGCACTGCATCAAATCTCAGAGGGACCAAAAGATGCGCGACAGCTTCTTGTAGTACCTGATGCTCCGTAACTCGTTCTTTTTTCCCACTGCGAGCAAAAGATGCTCAAACTGTGTAATAACATGTATTGCATGGAGTAGTCACTGTGCCAATATGTATCGATATACGGAGTAGTAGGCGATGATATCGCGAATGTACAGTGGAGACGTGTCAGCGCCTTCAACCCATCCAACGTAGCCGCCCATAGAAGTTCGAAGAAGTAAAGCCACACAAGCTATCAGCCATCAACCACGCTTCAACAAACAAGCTTATTCCAATTCTATCCAACTCAGAACGATGGAGGCTGCGCTGCAAGAAACTCTCCGACATGTCTCAGTAGCCACCTTGGCGATCAACACCATCCCTCGCATACAATTCCGAAAAGAAGAAAAACACACAAAGGATCGAGATCTCCTTTAGCTTTGTGTATGCCTACGGCTTTGTTCTTTCGGCTGCGTGCCTGATGCTCGTGATGACATGATGATTAATTCAATCTTGCCGCTTCTCTCTTCTTCGCCTCCTCGTTCCAACGGCTGGGGGACACGCAAGAGGATCAGCGCTGTGCTTATACCTGCTTGGGGCTTGGCTAACCTGCAAGAGGGGGGGCTATCTCTTTTTCCAAGGAAGCTGACGGTTCTGTCCTTGGAGCTACTACCGTCGTGATTTCTCCTAAGAAAAAAGGGTTCATTGGGCACGAGTTTACCGTGTGATAGGGACTGTCAGGTGCGCCCCCCCCCATTCTATTTCGGCCGGTATGGGCTTTTTTTTTCTTGTGGGTAGTTCTCACAGAATCCGGTTTGATACGTGAAAGAATTATGATGCAATATCGCCCTTCCTGGGGGGAAAAAAGGAACGGTTTGAGCGCGCCACATCCTGTCGTGGCTAGCTGTCTGGGGAACATCAAAGGCTGAAAGCTGCGGGGGTTATGGGCCCTGCCGATCATCAAGAGCTATGCTGCTAGGTTGCGATATTGGCCATCTGAGATGTTCTTGCAAGGTCCGTATCTGGGGAACAAAGCAAATGCGGAGTGTTTAAAATCAGTAAATCGCTTTGTAGGGGTGGTGGATGCTACCGACTTGCTGGGTGAGTTGTAACATCTTCGAGCGTGACTATGCCAGTTGTGAGAGTAAATCCAAGATTCACTAACCAGTGGCAACCCTTGCGGCTGCAATCCAAGTGAAAATACGTCAGAATATGTCTTCTTCATTTCTAGCCTTGTCACAAGTGAGCTGATCAGTCGATGGAGCAGTGCGCACTCCAGGGTAGGGGATAGTGGTGGAGAGCTTGCGCTCAAACAAACAGCTTCAACAAAGATATTTTGCATAGGTGAGCAGACAGGAAATAAAGAAGAAAGTACCAAAGAGTTTGAATTATATTGCCTATTAATTAAACTCAATACCGCTACTATCTATTGTGCTGCGCTAGGAGCATGATGGAGAGGTAGCATCGTTGTCAAATCTACTCCGTAAGTTCTATTTTGTTCTATAAGACAACTACATATTCTAATACATACTCTAATTAATTATTTGCTCCTCTAGACTTCCATGAGAACCCTATATACAATCACCACTGCATCAAGCATTTCACAACTTCGCCTCGCCTTTTACGTCTCCGTCAAATCTCCTCAACTTATACCCGTGCCTCGGCGCATGCACCCTCACGCACTCTCCTCCATCAGTCTTCACCTCAATCACAATCTCATCCTTGTTCAAACTCAACAACCTCCCCACATCCTTATGCGCCCTCCCCGTATCCGTCGGCGAAATCGAAACCATGCCTCCCTTTTTCAGTCCTTCTGCCACCGCCAACGGATCCTCTTCATCCACAGTCCCCTCTTCTTCGTGCCAAGATGAGCCCTCAATCACTCTCGCCGCCTCTTCGCCGCTCAATGTCTTTGGCTCCCCAACCCTCTTCTTGGCGGCTGTGACCGCCTCCTGGAAGCGCCTAATCCACGAGTAGACCCGAGGAAACGTCTCTGGCGAAAACTTCTCCTTCGGCAACGCACCAGGAATCCCAGACATCCAATGAAACACCCAGACGGCTTCAATATCTGCCAGACTCGGCTTTTCCGTCTTCAAGATCCACTCCCTCCCATCCGCCAGCATAGTCGTCTCCAGCAGCTCAAACGCCGCCGCAAACTCCCCCAGTGCTTCAGGCCGAACCTTATTCAAGCCCTCCACGCTCAACTTTGCCCCCATATAGTCTCCCCTGTCCTTGAAATACCTTGGATCCCTGAGGAATGGCAGATCCGCAGGAAGCAGCTTGACGCCCTGCTGAAAGATACCTCCGTCATTCATATACGCTGAGAGTAAGCGCTCTATGCCCTTTTGATCCGCTGTGCCGGCCCCAAGGCGAGGCAGCTCGGGATACATTGCCTCCAACTTGGGCAGTTGAAGACGAGTATCAAGGTAAACGTCCTTGCCAATTGAAAGGATTGGAATGCGGCGGTAAGAGATGCCTAGACGTGCGACATCTGGCCGTGGCAGCATGCCAGGTTGGAGCTAAACTCAACATGTTAACCAAATGCTTCTGGTTCCTAGGTTCCTCTTCCATCATGATACTTGTGTGCGTGAGACGTATGCACTATGCAACTTACACATTGGCGGTATGGAATGCCCCGTAGAGCCAGATACCACACCACGCGTCTCGCGTATGGGGAAGCCTTGTAATGGTAGAGAATAATCTCCTTGGCAGACATATTTTCGTGGAGTGGTGATGCGGGTGATGACAATCCAAAAAAAATTAAAAAATTTACAATCCTGACTGGTCATACAATGAGTGATGTGAAGATTCTGTTTCGCTTTGAATCAAGGAGCTGCACCCATCTGCTGCACTTGTAACCAGCTTTAGTAGTCTATGCCAGCACCTGTGTAGTACTTAGCTCCCGGGCTCTCTGGGCCTCGGCTTGTCGGGGTGGGGTAGCCGCCATGGGCTCGGTGCTCTCACGGATCACGGTCGCTTAAGGTCTAGTAGCAGGTTATACCTGTGATACTCTTGGGTGCATTATAGACAACTCCGTGTGTTGGACCTATTTATTAGAGGCAGCAAGGAGTTTTCTCGTCCGGTGCTCAGTTAATACCTAGTAACTATCCGTTAAGCCTCTCTGTTGTCCTGCATTCTCTCATTTGCCCAGATATGGATCTCATCCTCGTCCGACTTTGTAGTAAATCCACCCACAACTGCAAAGTAAGGACAACTATAACTCAAATATAAAGCAAAGATTGTATGAAAGTCAGAACTCTCCTTATAGGATGCTACCTTTGAGAAATGAATTACCATTCGCCTCCACCACCGCCGGTATTGTCGGCATAGCCGTCGTCATGAGGCTGCGCTGGTTCTTCAGCAGCATCAGTGAATCCCTGAGCTCCGAAGGCTTCCGAATCCTTCGGCGGCAGCTTGCAGCGGACCTTGGTGTGCCCAAATTCCTCACAGTTGGAACACTGAACTTTGGACCCTGAGATATGCTTGTCAGTAACAGTGTCATGAAGGTCGCGGGTAACTGCTCTCGAAACTTACAGTCTCTGGGCTTGGGGCATTCCTTGCTGTAATGCCCAGTTTGCTCACAATTGCGGCAGGTTACGTTGTCCATGTTTCTGGGTTGATCACACTCCTTGGCAATGTGACCTTCTTGGCCACAGTTGCGGCAAGCTCTGCCGCCTCCGTCTGGACAGTCTTTGGCAAAGTGGCCAGCTAAATGAGCGTCAGCGACTACATTCATCCCAGAGAGGCGACCAGCTTACTCTTGTTGCATTTGCGGCATTCAACATTATCCATGTTGGGAGGCTCCTCGCACTCTTGGGCGCGATGTCCTGATTTTCTATATGCCGTCAGTGTTGGACCGTTGTGAATAGAAATGGCGGATGCAGAATGCAGACTCACCCGCAGTTCTTGCAAGCAAATTTATCCACGCGTGGTTGAGGGCCTGGAAAGCTGATTAGAAGAAAACATGGATGATGAAGCAGCGCCATGTCTTACAATCTCTAACACGATGGCCTTCGGCACCGCAGTTGTAGCAAGAGATTTTCGGCCTATCCGAATTATGTTCGATCTTCTCTTGGGTGCAGCCTTTGGAAGTATGGCCGAGCTCGCCACAGTTGTAACATTTCGGAAGACCTCTGTCAACGACAATTCCTGCATTGTCCAGGCGAGACAGAATCTCTTCGCGACCCTCTGGCCAGGCATTGATCTCACGAGGCCTCTCTGGCTTATCAGAAAATCTGAAGGAGATGCTGAACTTCTTGTCGATCTTGCCTTGGAGATCCATATTGGTGAAGGTATCAATCAGCTCTCTTTCCATGGAAATGAGCCACAGATTGATATTTTCTTCCATCAGTCTCTCCTGGATTTGGCGGTAGGTGATTTCTCCCCCCAGGGCTTTTACATACTCCTCGATGGCTTCCTTGACATCATCGGCATCACGTTCACGTGCTGCCTGCTTGAGCTTGTCCCAAGCAGCATCCGGAGTCATATCGGCGACGTGATCACGATTGACTTTGCGAGCGTTTTCACAAGACTTTCTGAAGTGACCTGATATAGTCAGTAAAGTTTACGTTTGTATCATAATTAATTCTTGGGAATGAAACCTTCTTGACCGCAGTTGTCACAAACCATAGGAGGCTTGTTTGGGCAGTCCTTGATCATGTGGCCGCCTTTCTTGCAGTAATTGCATGTTTGTTCTCCGGCGTTGGGGCATTCGGCTCGTCGGTGGCTGTAAACAGCGGTTAGTAACATGGCTAATGGTAATGAGGGAATCTATGTACCCTTCTTCGCCGCAGCCGAAGCACTTCTCGTTTGCGTGCGCTCCAGTTTCATCAGCACCACCGTTATAATCATCACCATTGTACTTATTGTCATGGAAGCCTCCATTACTTCCAGCAGGCTCGTTGGAATCGTAATTCCATGCTTCTGCTCCAGCATTTGCCTTCTCGGAGAAGGGAGGATTGGACGAGGCCCAACCACCATCCGTGGGTACAGTATCCCACTGTGCCATCTTCAATTCGCGTTGGATAGGAGATGGCAGGGTGTTTGACAAGATTCCTTTGAACTGTTAGTAATAAAATCCATCGAAGTAGGGGACAAAGATAGACTAAAGGTAATGATGGCGCCTCCCAGGGGAGAGGTATGTTTGGGGTGACCAGGGAGTCAGCTCAAGGTGAGCAAGAAATGAGGAACAAGGGAGTGCATGGAACAAGCCATTAGATATATGCGGCTTAACCAAAACAGGTACTGACACTGAAAAGAGCTATTCACAGGATAGGAGTAACAGCGAAATGAATGGAGGAAAGAGGAAGAGTCTGAGGATGGGGAGCCACAACAGGGAGAAAATCAGGCATATTTACCTCCGACGGAATTCTCAGAAATACTGGTCGAAGGCTGCGTTCAATCAACCAAACCAGGTGAAGTGCTGACTCTTGCCCACATCACTGAAGAGTTAGCTGCCCATCTCGAAGGGGCTTTGAGGTTAGATAGATCAAATTGTCACTCACAGTCCTGATGCAGATGATTGAATCCCTGCAGCTTGCTCCAAGGAGGGAAGTCTTCAGGAAGAAGAGGGACTATGAGTGAAAGAGAAGAAGAGAGAAGGAGAAAGAAGAAGAAAGAAGAAGGGAGCAGGAAAGTTTGGCAGTTGGTAGTTGGCAGGGGAATAAGGCAACGCCTGGCAAAGGCGGTGCGCAGACCGGCAGAAAGGGTGCAAGTTATTCCACTCCCCATTCGCCTTCAACAGACAGAAATACGATAAGGGATGAATGATTCTCTCAGGTAGTAACATGCCTGTGGCATCTGGCCGAGTAGCCCGCAGAGGCTTGTTAGGGGACTTGGATAGTAGAGAGCGCTACTTTATGGGGAGCGCCTGCTTGATATTGATGATGCGTCCCCAAACTCACCACATAAATCGATTAACATAATAGAAGGTGACTTATAGAGTTGAGTTGTCTATTGAAAAATGTGTGATACTATTAGAGCAGCTTTTCAGAGCCAAAGAGACATCATGCTCCTTCACAGTGATGTCTTGCTATAGAGTTACAGACATTTATTTCACCTTCATCTTCATACAAGTTAAGTATTCTATAATGCATTTTGATGAGCATAGCAGCGTAACAAATCTGAATGAGATCATTCTTCTTATTGGCTTCTTGTTCGTCTGTTTACCTCCTTTATCCTCCCTACACGTGTTGCCGTTTGCGGGTATCGATTCACTTTGGAAGCAGACTTGGAGGAATGAAGCATCAACTATGATCAAAATGGATTCAATAGACATACTAGAAAGAACATCTAGTTCGGCAAGATGTCCTCCAAAAGTCACCTTGGGCTAGTAGACAAGCTAATCTCCTGCTCTCTATAGATCCACTCGGAGCAGGATACAAGGAGGTCCTTCTGTGCCATGTCATTCTAGTGCGATAATTACTTCTTACGATCCAGTGATACATGTGCAAAAAAGGACAATATCAGCATAAACGCTAAGCTACACAGTCGAGAAATGGTGAATGATGAGTATCAAAGAGATCTGGATCATGTCCGGTACAGTATTTAGGTAGACTCCTGAAATTACCGATGCGAGAAAAGGCTACCAGAATGTGTTCAACAACATAAGTGGAAAGCCGATTTGGACACAGAGATATGCCAACGCTCCCGTTAGCTGGACCAGTCGCCTAGGCAATTCATATTGTCGGCTCGGCTCGTGAATCGCTAGCCCGTTCGGAAACCCGATGTTGGTGGGCTGATTGCCCAAGTCATCATACTTCCGCGGAAAAGTCAAGCCTTTCTTCACTCTGCACAGATAAGACCGATATCATGAAATAGCGCTTAGGAAGCGGGAGATGCTAGTGAGACGGTTTCCTTTGCAAGCTTCGCTACCTTGCGGCAATGGGATCCCAGGCGCATCGTGAAGATGAGCTCCATGTTTGCTGGCAAGCAGCTCGGGAAGCACATGCTTCCGAATTCATAAATGCTGGGCTTACTGGTGGATACCTGCCTCATGTGCTGCTCGCATTAGTGACCCATTTTCAAATCCGTAGTGCGCCGGAACGTTCTTGGGGATGACCTTGATGTTGGTAATCCCCTTGACAGCAGAGGGGCTCTTGGCTGCTCCATGTTACGTAGCACCCAATGAGAGGCACTGAATATGCGCAAGTTGCATCTCCGCGTTCGGAGGGGCCGCGTTGTTATCGATACTATCTATCCGACCCCGCGTGCACTGTCCACACTGTACCATCTTTGCCGGCCTCGTTGCAAACATACAGTGTTAGATTGCCGGAAACTTTCACGGTAAATCGTTCTTTTTTTATGCTTTTACTAAGCATCACTGAAATTATTATACAGCGTCCAACTTGGAAGAGGGTCTTGATTCTTACAAATCCGGCCCTCTCTCTCTCTTTCTCTCGCGATAATCCCATCCTCTCGTCACAACCGAATTCTCGTCCTCCTCACTGCATTCTCGCAATGGCGCCCTCGTTCGTAATGATAGACACCTCAGACGACTTCTCCTTCGCGGCTCCGGTGGCGACAGAGACGAAGCGCACTCTCCTCCTTGCACCGCCGTCGCTCGCCTCACACCCCTCAGCGCTCACCAGCGTCCTCTCTCAATATGATCGCTCAGCTACCGACCTTCAGATGATCGACCGGTTGTCGGCCGGGCTCGTCAAACTACCATCTGCGACATACGATCTTGTCCTGGTCCTCGCCGATGCGTCTTCCTCCCTGAACGAAGTCCTCCCACTCTTGACCCGAAGCATCCTTGGCCCCATCACAGAGTCGCTTAAGCCCAAGGGGCGATTGCAGTCGCAGGATGGCTCAGATTTGGCGCAGCATGCCGCGCTGGCAAAGGAAGCCGTCTTGGCAGGATTGGTTACATCCACTGGAGGCTTTGACAAGCCTGACTATGGCGACGGCGAAGGCGTAGTTTCGCTCAAGCTTTTGGGAAGGAAGAAGAAGGTTGATGCTGCACCCGTCAATGGCAATGGGAACGCTGTCCAGAAGATTGAGGTCAAGCCTGTTGTCCCTGCTGGCGTCGGCTTTATCGACTTCTCGGACGATCTCGACGCCGATTACGACGACGACGAGCTTATCGATGAAGACACTCTCATGACGGAAGATGACCTCAAGCGACCCATCAACATCCGTAAGTTTAAATCCCTACATATTACTCTCTTTCCAGTCGCATATACTAACAGCTTTCAAATACAGCTCCCGAATGTCAGCCCAAGGCCGGCAAGCGTCGCCGCGCCTGCAAAGACTGCACCTGTGGTCTCGCCGAACGTCTCGCCGAAGAAGACGCCGCCAAGCGTACAGCCGCCGATAAGAAGCTCCAGAGCGTCAAGCTCGCTGCCGACGATCTCGCCGAGATCGACTTCACCGTCCAGGGCAAGGTCGGCTCCTGCGGTAACTGCGCGCTGGGCGATGCTTTCCGCTGCGACGGATGCCCTTACATCGGGCTCCCGCCGTTCAAGCCTGGCGAAGAGGTCAGACTGCTGAATAACGAGATTCAGCTATGATGCTAGTTCTTCTTTTTCGGTTCACTTGGGTTTCTATTATCATGACTATGGGCGAATTGCTGTTACTGCATGAATTGCATGATGGAGTCGAGGGGCTATTCAAGACATTCATCAAGATTTGGTTGGATACTGGGTAACAAAACAGGAGGGACAATGAAGAAAAGGGCCGTTACAAAAAAAAAAGTTAGGCTAGAAAGACCCTTTCCTTGTCCCTTTGACGCTTTTGGGGCGTAGACATGGCGTTTCTGGGCGCGGAACACTTTTACGACAACATATTATTCTAGAGAAACAGAATTTTTATTCATCTTTGATTAAATTCAACCAAACACCCTGTGAAAATGTAAAATGTTATAAATATATAGAGATGCCCCATTTGATCGTGCAATGAAAACTCCCAAAATTAGCTTCCCAACAGGCGCCGCCATTATCTAGGTACATAATAGCCACAGAAGAATTAGAATATTCTCCATGTTCAAGTAACAATGCTTTTCTTTACAAAAAATATGGCACTGCCGGTTTCTAGCTTGACTCTCCTTGGTTCCTCTTCTTTCTCTTCTCGTGCTCTGCTCCTGATGATCCTTCGTCGCTATCATCATCCCCTCCGACAGTGTACTTGTTCTCCGAGGCAGTGGGAGTCTCCACATGCAAATCGTCCAAGGTAGTTTCGTCAAAATCCGCAGCCTCGACGTCTCCGTGTCGTCTTCGGGCGGAGAAATTCAGACGAGAGCCATTTCGACTCGAAGGTTCGCTGCCGCTGAGCGCCCTGTAGGTAGCACGAGCTCTGCGCTGGCGCCAGATGAAGTATCCCCAGGCCACAGCGGCGACAATGACGATGACCAAGACGATTTCTCCTGATCTCTGGTAAGCAGCCCACTTAGCATCATCAATCTTCTTGTGGGTCTCTTCTTCATGAGCATGGGTGTTGTTGGATGCTCCGCCAACGGTTGTCTCAACACCCTTTTCGCCGTCGATGCGGCTGTCGGTTGGCTCGCCACCAATGCTGCTAATATCGACCCCCATAAACCTGTCCAACATGTCGCGTGTGCGGCGAGGGTAATCAAACGGCACCATGTGAGAGGAGTTGTAGAATAAGACGTAGGTCAGGTTGCGGGCCTCCTGCCAGAAGCCGGCAACTTCACCCTCAAAGGTCCACTTCCGACGGGGAGCCCAGTTTCCAGGCGTTACCTCGAAACCCTTGCCTCCGTTCCATTCCATATTGTTGATCATACTCTCTGTACCGATATGATTGCAAAGGAGGTCCTCTGATCCCGAGAATAGAAGAATGGGGACTTCCTTTAAGAGATCGGGCAGCAGTTCGACCGAAGGGGCTGAATTTCTCGCCTTGAAAGTAGAACTGACCGCTCCGCTGCACTCTTGCCAGCCGCCAACGTAGTCACTATTGATATGGAGCGCTTCTACAACGTCAGATCTCCTCAGATATGGAGTGACATTGGCCAAGTCGGCGGGCCAGTTCATTCCACAGCTGGGATACGAATCTCTGAGACGGATGTCGTACATGTTCCAGCAGGCATCATTTCCGTTACCATTTCTGGTCATGTCCAGGATCGAACTGAGGATACTCTCGCAATCGCCGTAGTCGATGTGTCCCGGATCACTGCCTTGCTTGTTCTGGCATATTCGAACGGAAGATTGCAGCTTCTTGACTATATCCGAGTCTTTGGTGAGGAGTCCCTTTTCGAAAAGGAACGGGAAGTAACTCTCATACTGCTCCCTCGGAGAAATCCAGCCATTTCCAATCAATAGGCCCTTTAGGTTCCATGCTTCTCTCTCTTTCTTCTCCTCGATTTTTTGCTTATTGCGATCGACGATTGCCTTGGCAATGTAGGGAATGTACTGTCCGGCGTATGATTCTCCCGCAAAATAAAGCTGGTGCATCTTTAGAATATGTATCCTCTTGGTCACGCTTCGATACTCACATCGTCATGCTCGTACTCGGGAAACAGAGCAAAGAACTTCTCCAAAAAGATGACAAACTGGTCTGCCATTTCATTCAGCTCATGGGTGTAGCTGTCGGTATCGACATAGCTGAAACCAGCACCGACCGGGTTATCGACGAATAGCAGATTGGCAAACTCGTGCCAAGATCCATTGTTGGGAACCAAGGTGTGTTCGTCCTTGACCCTATACGGCCCAATCTCCATCAGCGCACCATCTTCAGAGCTGCATCCTGGCCCGCCGTTGAGCCATACTACGGTTCGTTGACGGTTCGCAATATGCTGGTTCTGGAAATGCCAGAAGAAGAGGTTTCCGTTGTGCTCGGGGGTTACTTCGATGTGGCTGCATGGCGGAGCATTAGTTGCGTCAGCTTCATCCAAAACCTGGGGAATTGCCCATTTGCCGGCGCTCGCGGAAGGCTTACCCAGCGTGCATTTTAACGGCCGTCGAATCCTGCGCCAGCCCCGGGAGACCGCGTACATAGTAATCTGCGGTGGTCTTTGATTGTTCGGCAACGGCGAGGGCAGGCCAGAGTGTCGTTAAGGCAAGGGCCAGCCATCGCCAGGAAGCTGGCCGCGTGGACGGCAATGCCATGGCGGAAGCGGCGCGAGCGGATGGTTGAAGAGACACAAAAACAGAGAAAGAGAGAGAGGAGAGAGAGGTAGCACAGTTGCCTCAGTCGTGCTCGATTGGGAGGATCATTGACAGAGAGGGTAGAGTAGCGATTTGGACTTGTAAAGGTAAGACTGGATGGTGATTGTGGAGGATATTGCGAGGCGCAAGGTGGCCCAAGACATGAATATTGTTTCCGCCTTGCCCCTTGAGGCATGTCAGATTGATGCTGCGCAGCGGATGAGTGGCGCCAAAGCCGGGCATTGGTCCCCTAAACCGCGCTCATGGGGTCGCTGTAACTGCAAGCGATATAGCGCTTCGGCCCCACACGGCAAGCGTGCTATTGTCACTTAAAATAGGAAAGGTGATGGGCGATTTCAATAAGAAGCTGGTGTGCCTGTTTTCGGCTGAATAGGGAGGAATTGAGAATTGCAAGATGCTGAAGCTCAAATTGCGAGAGGATTCAATTTCATATTGATTGTTTCTTTGCAAACTGCCTACTCGTGGAGAAAAGCTGCGCTGCAGATGTATGAACTTAAAATGACACATCTGTCTTTGAGACTTGCCACTACCGGCTTAGAAGCCGCGCAGCTTGCCTTGTAGGAATTGGAACTTTATTAGTGGATTTTGACTTTTGGCTAGGTGCGCATTTCTTGAGGGTACATGCTTTCTGGCGAGCACTGCTGTCTACTGGCGGTAGCTCCATGAGGGGCCCTACGTCAATCGGGTATGACTTCAATTTAGCTTCGAATTTTTTCATACAACTTGATGAAACCTCGTTTTCATGACAGAGCTCGGAGACTCCCGCTACCCAATTCAACTACTCTTCCTGTAAAAAAAAGTATACTTACTCCATCTCCGAGTATTCAATAAGCTTTTCGATCCGACAAAAAAAAGCAGAAGGTTTTGGGTTGCCCGCGCACAAAATGGCTTCGACTGGGAAAACCTTCATTGTCGAGCATCTCGACGAAGAGCTTGGCCCTTGGTCAGAGCTCGAGTATCTAGCCATTGCGGCGGAAAGCGAGGAGACCAACAGCAAATTCATTCTATCTTGCCTGCCTCCAAACTTTCAAGTTCCACCTGCACTGTCTGCCAATAAGGCTTTTACAGCTGAACATCGCGGGGTAGAAGAGCTCTATGCCGGCCAGAAATCTCGGGTTTGTCTTCTGGATCCCGCAGCAGCCAAGGATTTGGCACCCGAAGATGGCGAAACATTCGATGCGTTTCTCTTTGGCGGCATTTTGGGTGAGTGGACGGGACGATGCGTGCTTGAATGAGCGGGAGTCAGCTAATAATTCATAGGTGATGACCCTCCAAGAGGTGAGCGTTGATGACATTTTTCCTTACTATCAAGCCATGTCTAATAGGTTCCAGACCGAACCTCTGAACTGAGAAAGAAGGGTTTCGAGGGCCGTCGATTAGGCCCTAAGCAAATGACCACAGACACAGCCGTGCGAGTAACTCGGATGGTCGTGCAAGATAAGAGTATGTTGACGTGTGAGTCTGCAAGAGTTGTCATGACATTAACCTGAACAGTTCCTCTTGATAAAATGCCGTATCTTGACTTCCCTGAACTCAAGTTCAGTGAACACGAGAGCACAGAGATGCCGTTCCGTTACGTCAAGGGCGCAGATGGAAAGCCCATCATGCCAAAGGTGAGATCATTGAGCTGTAAAACCAATGAATTCAATCCAGCTAACCAAGTCTCGCAGGGAATGGTTGAGCTGATACAGAAGGACGCTGATAAATCTGTGGATGATCTGTTTTGATGACGCCGTCTTTGTTTGTAACATTGAAGGTGGCTACATGAGCGTGTAACCAGGTGGACGGGTTATCATGGACGACAACTACTAAGCTATACAGCAAAGTCATACGCGGTCAGGGGGGCTAGAGACGATCAAGGGGACATATTGCTCAAGGGATTCATGTATTTATGCCATGCTTGGCACCACCACTTCGTAATGTTAGAACGTTCTTTTCACCAATGAGGGCTCATTGACAGAATAGCGTCCTGCAGCTTCCAAATGCCGGCCCCCTCCCAATGTCCGTAAAGGGGGAAAACACAAACTAGAAGCTCGGGGGATTGTGCTACCCATAGCTCCCAGAACTCACAAGAGCCGACGTTTTCGCAATTGCCGAGCCACATTGAATGTTCTTGTGCTGACAGATAATGTGCCATGCATAAAGCAAGTTCCGGTGTCCCGGCGGTCCAACAAGAACCCCTCGTCTTGCTCTCAACAAGGCCACCGGTATGGGGCAACATGTAGTATGGGGTAACCTATACCGCTTATGAGGTTAACATTAAGCGTAGCCAATGTGCTACCCATCTAGGACTTTGAATGCCTTCAGCCGCAGTAGTCTGCCGTGGTCTTGTGCCGCGGCCTGTGGATGCCCGAATATACAAAAATTCTCCGATGCATGTTTGCTTCACCCAGCGCACCGGATGAGCGAACCCGGCGTGTAACCTTTCAGCTCTGTGAGATTGTGGAAATGAGACAGAGACACGTCAGATTTCAGTTCCCAATTCTCTAGGCGCGGGAAGCTGTTGCATGAGGAAGAACACACAAGCGCCGGCATGAATAACCTTGTTTGATAAAATTAAATCCTTTTGATGTAACCAAAGCAGAGATGAGCTGGCGTGAGCCAGGTACAGGCGGAATTCCGGTGCGGTGACAGCGCCGGAGTAACGGATGTGGCATCGTGATATCGGGTCGCAGCAGCTAGCCCATCTTATTGACCGATCGTTGTCACCGTCGAAGTTCTCCCTTGCACAATTGTGAGGCTCGAACCGTGTGTCAGTGTAAATTGCACAATGAAGATAATAGACTCAAGTTTGCGCTCCGAGAGGATGACAGCATGAAAGCTGCTGTCAATCTTGCAGAGGCGTTTTCGCCACTGCTCCTCCCCGGAATTCTACATGGCAGCTCAGCTGGTGCACGCGAAGCATGAAGCGAACCCATTTGGGTTGGTGTAAAGAAAGGTAATTCTGAGGATCTGCGGGGCCATCTAGACATGACCATATTGACGACAGAAACCAAATGGAGTCGCTGAGGCTCAGGACTTGGCCGGTCATTCCGTCGAGACCCAAGTATAAGCATCATTGCGGGATTGGAAGTGATGGAATGTCAGCATTGCAGATACAGAAAATGTGTAAAAGTGCATATGTAGGCAACGTTGACTCGCTATGGTGTCCTACCAACCCGCGAGAACCATCACCGGTTATCAATGCCCGGTTGCGGCAGAATGATCCTAAGCTCATATGCTTCCATGCCAGCGTATTACTCCGTACATGTGCCTCCTCTACAAAGGAAGACCCCTGACAGCCTAGATATCTCTAGGGCCGTCTGCCCAAGGGTGGAATTCCATCGAGTCCACCACGGCAGCTAATGGTGTGCTAGCAAGGTATCGGGACTTCTTAGATCGGCTGCCAAACTCTTGGGACCTGTAAATTAAAACAATCCATACTCGGAAACTAAGCGACCTGATAAGAAGCTGAAAGGACCCCCGGGGCTGAGTGAAGCAGGGGCGGCTGCGGCTGAGAGAGGAACGAATACCATTCTATTTCGCAGTGTTACCTAAAACACAAAATGAAAGGGCTTGACAAACGGGTTGTCTGTGGAAGCAACATGACGTGGCGTATGCTTTAACCGTATTGACCTGCACACCGTCTGAAATAGACTAGCATTAGTTTGCTCTTCATGACATATGGAGCCTGTGAGGGCGCATTAGCATTTCCTGACGAGGCTGCTCAGAACCTGTCCACCCAGTGAAATGCTGCACAATGTGGAAATGAAGGCTGGTCAGGTTCTCGTAAGTTTGATCCGCTAGACAGTCAGCTATGGCAAGGTAGCAGACCGTATGCAAGCAGTCTCACACGTCTAAAAAAAAAATCGTGGCTGCAAGGGCTTCCTGGAATAGCCACATCCGCGGTTTGATATTGGGGTCTTTTGGGAATAGACTACACGATACGAAATAGTAATACGCGCTCCACGAAAAGGGCACAGTGCATGGAGCCATTGTGAAGGGTCGGCTAGAGATACAGGCTAGGACCAACCCCCCCCCCCCCCCAAAGCTAGCGGGGGGTCGGTTGAGCTTCTAGAGAAGATCGATGTTCTCTGGAATCTCATTTGGAATGCAAAGTCGGGTGTTGGGTTGGTTCATGGAATAAGTAAGTTCTAGGGTTTGGCTTG
>PXNZ01000541.1:0-13782 GCA_003012085.1 Trichoderma brevicompactum | reverse complement strand
TTATACACTAATATTATTAATTTTTAATTTAATGAAATTACTTAATACTATATACTTTAATCTCTTTTATTAATATAAACTAAGTTACTAGTTTATTATTGTTACCTTAGGAACCCACCCTATATTAAGAAGTATAAACTAGATTGTTACACTAATCTTTGCATTTACATAACATAATCAACTATCTCTCTTTTATACAACAAGCACAACAAGACTATACCAACAGCACTCTTATTTCTGCCAATAATTTTAATACAGGAGTCAATATAGCGCGGGTAGAACCTTATAAGAGGCAGACGGCTGCTTTGCTAAGATAAGATGTTGCAATGATATCAAAGTTCACTTGAGGGTTAAGAGTATTCATCACTTGTTAGGACTGCAGGTGATTGTGTAATTCCCAGTTTCCCGGTTCCTAAGCGGAAGTTATTGTCGAGTGAGTAAGGAATAATTATCCAGATAAAGAATATAAAAAATGATTGCGGTCTACTCATTAACAACAGTCCTCTTAGGTGCAGAGAATTAGTGTCTCCTTAGCTTCATGATCCCATATAGTTGCTAGATCCTGACTGAACCTAGTATTTTGCGCAAACCTTGTCAACCCCCACCTGCGCTTGAGATCATATTCTATGATCCGTTTATCTGCATCCGAACTAATAAAAAGGCCCAAAGTATAAACTGGCCAGTTCCCGATGAAAAAACATGCCCATCCGTCATCTTCTTTATACCGCTCCAGAATCCTGACTGCAGTCCTAATCCGCCAGTTGCTGCATGGCACTTTCCGTGGATAACAAGATCGAATGTCCTGTCTCGGCAGCTGTTCCAGCAATAAGGAGGCAGTTAAAACGTACAGCCAGGCCACATCTTTATAGTATTTTTCTCGAGAATTTTGATCTTCGGAATTATCTTCTCCTATAAGGTCAGATTCCTGCTCACACAGTAAGGTAACTTCCCATGATTCCATTTCGATCTGGATCTGGTTGAGAATCTCCGGGTCAAGAGAGAGAGGCGTTTGCCACTGCTGCCTGAGTAAGATGATGGTTCGAAATAGCGAAACCGGAATACCTAGCACTGGACTGTTCAAACTGGTTGGAGATCCAGGAAACAATGGCCTCCATCGGTTTAACAATGATTCGGCTTGGGCCCAAAAGTCAGAATCGAAATTGAAGTCACGGAGAACAAAGTCGGACCAAAGCCCCATTGTCGTTAGAAAGATCTGATAGAGGATGCTTTCGATAGCGAGTCTATCCAAGAGCCTATTGAACTTCACGGGTTCTTTCAAATGCCGTAGCTTTAGAATCTGCGTTGCTGCTTTGACATGTCGTGGAACGTCAGCATATGTTCCTAGTCCTATGCACTAAGAAGGACACGATTCGTTAGTAAGAAAAGTTGTAGAACTCTGAAAGGCTAGGACAAGCCAGCTTGCGGTCAAGTGCATTGTTGTCCGAGGGCATATGGAGGCTTACTCCATGAATATATAAGAATATTACTGATATTAGGAGAGCGTTATGACGCTCTAAGTATGAGGCAGTTGCAAGAAGCGTTGATATGTCTGTGATCGCGTTTGAGTAATAGGTGATTGCGAGCTCCTGCATTGGCGAATTCGCATCAATCAGATAAATGTGAGATGCGGTGCACGCTAAAACAGAATAATAGACACTGCGGTGAGAGACCATGAGGTTCTGTACCTCTCCAAGCCACCGATCGTAGAAATCAGGATGGCAACTGGGTAGCAACGTCAAGCAACAGTATCTCTCAACGAAGTGACGTGAGATGACGAATTCCAGGTGCCGAGATGCAGCTCCATGTGCAACTCCTGATTCGGAAAGAAGATAAAAGTTGGGGTTCGGGATGGTGCGAGGATGCTCTTCGTGGCTTTCTTCTCTTGGTTGACCGGAGTCCTCAATTCCATTTTTCGCTCGCTTGGCCTTTGCTCTAGTCGACCGATGTCGCGATTGGCAATGAGATGCGAAGCGGCGATCGAGCAAATCTGCAGCTGTCGGCCATTGGCAATTGCGCCCTGAAAAATGACAACCGCCACATGTTGGGAGAGCCTCGTCGCATTTCATTCGCCGTTGTCGGCCTTGAGATTGGGTTCTCGTTAGATGAGTCTGCCGCGGAATCATCAAAATGGCTTACATGTCAGGCATCCGGTCTTAGACCGAAGTGTTGAGTGAGTAGCCTTCCCCATCCTGCGAGGATTGTTTTCAGGAAACAAAACTCTAGAACCTCCACGGAAAAATATCCATTGCGGCCAGAGCGTCACGAGAGCCGAAGGGTCCGGATGTCTGGGGGAGGGGCTTCTTATTCTGGGGTAAAGGTTCGGGTTCTTTAGCCGCCTACTGGTGTGAGGGGGGTCACGCATTGCCACCAATCCTAACAGAGCTAGGCGAAAGCCAGGGAAGGTTTGCTACGTCGAATCAACTGAGCTGAGCGTCTTGGTTGAGATAAGGAACTAAATAAGGGTATCGGTACCTTACATAATTTACAGGTCACGAGAGTGAAGACAGCCAGTTAACATGTTTTCTAAATGTTTTATTTGCACTCCGACCCACCTCGCAGAAGCACCTCACTCCATTTCCTGCTTTGCCTGATCAAGGCTAACTATGGCGTGGTACTTGCCAGCACTCCTGACCCTCAACGCCTTCCCGTACTTGATCATGATGAAGCACACCGAAGATGCGGCAACACTAATGCAAGCTGCCGATATGAAGCAGTTCTTATAACCGAGGCTCGTCAGCCAGGGAGTGATGCTGCATTGATTCAAGTTAGCATGCGATCGTTTGAGGAGGAGATTTGTGGCTCACCCGTAGCTAATGGCAAAAGACATCGTATTCCGAACGATGATCACGGTAACGATGGCATCTCCAGATATTTCGTGATAGCTATCAATGAGGTAATTGATGCTGAGTGTCACGCCCATTGTAGTCGCGAATGCAAGGCCGCACATTGCGAAAATAAGGCCAAACCAATGGATACCGTGTTGTGCCCCAACTCCCCAAAGAATCAAGCATGCTGGGGTTAGAATGACGCAAAGTGCAAATGGCCAGAGGCGATATTCTGCTTCCATTATGCCGTTGTTCCTTCGTGTGAGTTTGATGGTGAGCCAGTCGCTCAGCCTACCTGAGACAAGTGATCCAACCATGACCCCAACACAGCAGGATAAGTAACTAAGTCCAACCATTGAGGGTTTAAAATTATAGGGGTCTCCGGAGAGAATGATAGAAGATGTGGCATTAAGCACGTTAAACCAGATGAGATAAGAGCCATAGGAGAAACCCGAATAGAAGATTACGGGCCAAGAAAGGAATCTCAAGCCCCTCGTTGCTCGTTCAAGCATGTTCCGGCCTGGGGACAGTTGCCAGATCGATAGTTTCTGGGTGAATGTCTTTGGCGCTGTACATATCTCGCCATTCTCAGCTAAGGAGGGGCTGACAGCAGAGGGCGGAGAGGGTGTCTTCTCGCTCTCCCCAACAGACTTAAGGCCTGGAGAGCCCGCCTGCTGATTGGCCATAGTTAGCTTTCGGTTGTAGTTCGTCTCCTCCATGAAGAAAAAGAGAAACACAAAAACCGCGACAAGGAAGATCGTTGGCCAGTAAAATACCCATTGCCATCCTTGACGCTCGGAAATGAAGCCAGAGATGACTGGGGCAAAGTAGTTGCTGCCAGCTAGAGTAAGAGCATAGATACTCATATATGTGCCACGCTCATGGGTAAAGTACTGATTGTGGCGTAAGTTAGCTCTGCTCTTGGGGGGAACCCTGACGACTAGAAGATAGGACCTTACAATATCAGTAACGGAGATCTCGGGGAGTGCTTCGATAGGTGAGAGAAAAAAGCCTTGCAAAATGCACTTGGCTATCCATTCGCCATTGCTTTTAACGTAGGCACTATATCGTAACTTAGCGTCATCTATGCTTGACAGTGGATTAGTTGTACCTCCAGATCGTTGTGCCCTAGAAATAAATTAGCACATGTTTCAATGTCTCCGGGGATAAGTCTATGCTTACTATGCCTCCGAGGACAGAAAGGAGGTATGCCAGCCTCTTTCCATATCTCAGGGAGAACGGCTGCCAGAATAGAAGACTCCAACCTAAAAAAAGAAACATATAGCCGGTTCCTTCATTAAGCGTGGCGATTGACACTCCTGACGCCGCAGAGAGTGGAACAATCACGGAGTATACAGTGGCTGCGGATATTCCCACAAACCAGGTGTATCTATGCCCAGCGTCAGCGTCTCACCTCTGTATTTCGAGGTGCTTTCCCGGCTATGGCTCACAGGTTCTGGCAGATTAGAGAGAGTAGTTTTTGGCGCGGTGGCCAGTTGAGTGGATCGTTAGGCTCATTGGAGGGCGTTGGGTTTAGAACGATGTCAGCATTGCCGCTGGCATGGCGAACGTGCGAGGTATGTTCTAGGTCAACGAGGTTAAGTGTGCCGGGAATGGCATTTGGGTCCTCTGTAATAATAGTCATGATGTCACCAGGGAAAAATGTAAATGTTTCTTGGGCTTGAAGTACTGTCGTTGAACCGAATGATGAAGACGAGGGCGGGAATTGTCTGGATATTTAAGCCCGTGGTATCCTCCGCATTGGCAATTGAGTCACTGTTCGAGTTTATTACCTCGTAGTAGTACTAGCACTTTATTGATTTCCGGACAGTTGCACTTTGAATGCCAGCTAATAAGCCTTGATTTCCTAGAGCGACCATGCATGCAGTTCTCGCCATTGAAACTTCCCTTGGCGGCCAGCATGAACAGGCAGCTGAGTTCAGACAAGCACCATTGGCCCATCAGTCTAAATTAGCTCAATTTAGAGATTGCTTCTAGGGCGCTGGGGTCGACCTAGCGCCCCTCCAAGGGTGGTGGAGAACAAGTGAGCCACTGGATGCTCGCAAATATACATGATTGGCTTAAAGGAGATCATCTGTCCGTCATGCGTTCGCTGAGATGGCAAAAAGCAACTAATTGTATTTGCGAGAAGAATATACCCTGACTTGTCAGGGTAGTCGACGAATCTTTTCCCTCCAGGCTAGAGAGATGATCCCCTTTCGAGGAAATCTGGACAGCTGAGCTGAGGCTTGGAGCGCTGTGTCATAATTATTCATTCCCGTCTTCCATGGATCAGGGCACCTTGGACATGGCTCAAAATCGAATCGCTGGGTGAAAGCGTTCTGGTTCTCATTCAAGTGTGTTGGGATGGGAATATCAGCTCGAAACCGCATCCAACCTACATACCCAACTGTGAACCTGCATCTTCCATGGCCAAACGCAGATGTACCCTCATGCCAGTTCCGGGTGGATGGCATGAACCAACGGCTGTGTCTCAAAACGTGCTATCTCGACATTCTGCCACAGTGGGTGCTCCAGAATAGTAGATCAAAAGCTCTTCCTCTCCACCGAATTAGGGACGAAAGGGATGATTGGGATGGAGAGAAGGCGAGGGGTTTACGTGGAAGTAAAAGAAGTTGCGAGTTCCTTGGACGGCCTCAATGTTCCGACGAATCCGCACAATCATCCTCCAAGCTCTGTGGTCACTATTCTCAGCGCCTTGACGCTTCGCCTCTGCTTCAATGGCGCCGACAGGTCGGAGGGAACTCGCAAATACATTTGATTGGTCTGGTGGCCTAGGACTGCACTAGGCCCCACGCTCGATGTAGGGCTCTACATCCAGATATTATCAAGGTTCCGTCTTTCAGTATAAAAGGTCTTTGTATTCTTGGGCTGAAAGGAGAGATTATCCTCAATCTCATACACAGAACATCTACGTCTTCCCTAGTCAACTTTCTCCATCATGCCGCCAAGGTCGATGCAGGTGGTCGAGCCAGTTCCCGGGCCTGTTGCCTCCGCTCGCTATGAGGCCGCACGCCTGTCCATTCTCGATGACTTCGCTGCTTCCGTACCTGAGAGTCTCCTCCTCCCTTCTTCAATCATTGAGAACCCCCCAAAGAACGTCACCAACATCCCGCGCACCTGCGGACTTCTTTCCCCCACGGAGATAGAGATTACTGAGAAGTATGATGCAGTTGCCCTTGCAGCTGCTATTGCTTGCAAGACATTCAGTGCCGTTGCAGTTGCTAAAGCCTTTGCAAAGCGGGCTATCATTGCCCACCAGCTTAGTGCCTGTCTCACTGAATGGTTTATGGACGAGGCTTTGGAACAAGCAAAGGAGCTTGATGACATCCTTGAAAAGACCGGAAAGACTGTCGGACCGCTCCATGGTGTTCCAATCAGTGTCAAGGGGCATATTGCTCTCCGTGGACATATCAGTATTCTAGGCTTCCTCGACTCTCGCTTTAAAGCTGAAGAAGATAGCTTGATGGTATCCATCTTCCGAAAAGCAGGGGCAATTTTCTATTGCAAGACAAATCAACCCCAAGCCTTGATGCATTTGGAGAGCTGCTCACCACATGGAAGAACCCTCAACCCCCACAACATCTACCTCTCCTCTGGCGGCTCTTCAGGCGGAGAGGCAGCTTTGATTGCCCTCCGCGGGTCAATTTTCGGCATTGGGACCGACATTGGCGGCAGCGTCCGTGGCCCCGCAGGATTCTGCGGAATTTACGGCTTCAAGCCCACGTCTTATATTCTGCCAATGAAAGGCTTCTTGCCAGGTGGGTTTGGGGCAGAACTCCAAGTTCTAGCAGCACCAGGCCCGATGTGTACTTCATTGCGGGATATGGACTTGTTCATGTCAGTTGTCTTATCTGCAAGACCATATATCGAAGACCCCCGCGTAATCCCAATCCCCTGGACTGGTCTCTCCTCGAGGCTGAATCTATACGGCCGTCCCCTCAAAATTGGGTTCATAATGAACGACGGGTTCATTACACCACAACCCCCGGTTACAAGAGCTCTCGAATGGGCCCGCAGCCAGTTGCGAGGGTCGACGGCATTTGAGGTCAAGCCATTTCTCCCTTTTCAGACACAGAAGGCGATGACGGATCTCCTACACGTCTATTGGCCAGACGGAGGTAAGCTTCTCAAAGAGCACCTTGCTGCATCTGATGAGCCTATGCACCCTCTCACTCAGTGGGTTCTCAATGCCGCTGAAGGCAAGGAATTAACCGCCAACGAGATTCTAAAGCAACGCGTTGAGCGTGACGACTTCCGCTGCAGATTTTCTGAGCACTGGGAGTCTCAGGACGTTGATGTGGTCATCTGCCCACTCTTCGTTGGACCGGCACCCACGCATGATACTGCCTACTATTTGAATTATACTGCATTTTGGAACTATGTCGACTATCCTGGCGCTGTAGTCCCCACTCCGATTACCGCCCTTCGGAAGGGGGAAGAGGATTATCCATCGAGTGAGCTTCTGGGTAATGAGTGTTCGCATGTCAGACGGCTGTGGGCTGAAGGAGACTTCGAAGGCGCACCAATCAACCTTCAAATCATGGGTAGGCGATATCACGACAACAATCTATTCGCCTCTTTGGGGATGCTGAAGGAGGCTCTGCAATTGCAGTGAGCTATCGACATGTAGATTCATAGTGGTGTAGATGTCATCCTTATGTGGAAGATTGGCAACCATCAAGAAGAAGCATCGAATCGGGATGATATTCCAATATCTCCATGTTCAGTCCACACGTTGCAAAGTTATTAAGATCCGAATGGTAGATATCATATAGTCCCATAAGTTTATCCGGGTTAAGCTGAGCTAAGAGTTTTACTTATCTAAACCATAGTGACTCAGTGCCCCCATCTGCCCCAAGAAAATGATGTATTGCTTGACAAGTAGGTAGGTAAAAACCCCTCCAAGTAATTTTGTTCTTCTTTATCTATTATTTCTAAGACTACTGATAATACAATATACTACTGAAGAAGTAGTATAGGATGTAACGCGAACCTCAGTATGTCTGGCAGGATTCCGCTGTACCTCGCCTCGGCGGTGACTAGTAGCCTATATTCTAGATTTCTGAATAAGGCTTTTGATTTCATTTCCGAAACTCTCTGACACCAATTCTTTATACCTGCGGCCACTTCCAATATTAATTCACTCTAGCTATTTTTCTTTATTATAATAATAGTTGGTAGTAGCGTAGCTATTGGGTATTGGGTTAGGGATAAGAAACTTAACCTTAAGTTTTATTATCTGCTATAGAAAGATCTATTGTTTATGTAAAAAGCGTGCAGTCTTCAATGACTAAGAAAGGAACGTATTGTAGTTGTTATGATGAACTGGGGGAATTGCTGTTATTTCTGCCATTGACTTTGTGAAGACAATATTTGTAATTCTCCTGGTGATACAAGCGTTTTA
The DNA here is from genome assembly GCA_003012085.1 of Trichoderma brevicompactum. Taxonomy (NCBI): domain Eukaryota; kingdom Fungi; phylum Ascomycota; class Sordariomycetes; order Hypocreales; family Hypocreaceae; genus Trichoderma; species Trichoderma brevicompactum. The sequence goes on along the minus strand of PXNZ01000541.1, from coordinate 5,529 downwards.
ATGCAACCGCTATAATCTGCACCAAGAGGATAGTGGTAGACTCAGCTGTGACGCTGACAACAGCAAAGCAAAGTGTAGTCCTTGATGAGCGGGCTACCATCCGTTGCTTCGCTGGCATTGGAATGATAACGGGCTGAATTTCAGAGAACGACAGCCAGACTGAACGTTCCCAGCCCCTTGACTTCCAAACTGGCCAGCCGCGGCGCCACTTTGGCCGCACTTTTTGCTATAGTAAGTGCAGACAACGTAGACTCCGTCGCTAATGATTTGAGCCGACAAAGGCGCCCAACCATCTTTCCAAGTTAAATCATAACATCCCTCAAAAGTATTGCCGCTACCAAAAATACCTCCACCAAAATAGTCTTTTTTAAACGCCTGATCCCCACAGTTCACACTGTTATAGGTAATGAATGAGTAGTCCAAGTCCCTTGCCACTAGTGTACTGGTTGTGGTGTTGTTGAGATCCTCGGATGAAGTTATAATGGCTGCTCCATAGACAGAGGACACGAGCAGCGGTGCCACCAAGGCTCCATTGAAAACCTTCATGATGTATTGTTGGACTCTAACAACTAAGGTTAATGATAGGGTAATGACTGATAGGGTTGTGCTTGAATTAAGGGCTCACATTTAGATCAATATTCTGTACTGTCTGTGTGTCTTTGTGTAATGAAAAAGTTAATTACAAGCAGGTGAGATGACTCTTTATATACTTTTGAGTCGTCACCATCTGCGCTTGTTGTAGGAGCCCCCGCCATGTCTCAACATGTCCTTCAACTCTTCGCTCGTTCACACTTTTGACTCAAGCGGCTTCTTTACATTCTGTGAGTAGTCTAACACAAAAAGAGTAGGTGATTACTGGCTAGGAGGAAAAAAGCTGCCGTAAAATCTCACCTCATATTGAGTTTTACGGGGCATATAGGAGAGAACTTTTAGGACGCTCCTTATTCATTCGGCGTTTAGAAATGCAACGACTGCGGCCAATTCCGAGCCACTAAGAAATACAAAGACTTTACACTTCCCTAATCAAGTATAAATTAACTATGAGATTATATTAAGTGGAAAACGTAGTTGGAAGCCGGCCGGCATATAACGTTAGCGCGAGGATCCGCAAAGTTAACAAAGCAGTTGAGAGAGGTCCAGTCTGACCCTGTTATATCATTTGTAGTATAAGTTAAATGCTCAAAGGCCAGGGTTTTCTAAAGTGGCAAACTGGGCTGCGTTTATATTAGCAGAACGTTATGGAGAACCAACCTTATTAGCAAAGTGACAACAAAAACAATATCGATGTTCATCATAATTGTTGTATACAGTTGCACTACAAGTATACCAAAGGTAACACTAAGTGTAGTACTTGCAAATGCAACTTGTGTATTTCATTAATTATAAAGTTAACAAGGAGCTAGAGGTAAAGTTAAGTGTAGGCATAATGCCAATCTATGTAGAGGATATAGTTTGCAATCCTGAATAGTGGATCGGACTCGGCAGGGGCACCTGCTGCATAAGATTTTAAGCTTACTAGATAGGTTAGGGTTTTACCTCCAAGTTAGTGACTGAAGGCTCCACAAGTTAGACCAACAAGTATATAGATAAGAACGCGGACGAGTGTGCGGACGAGTATATTGATAAGTGCGCGGACAAGTGCGCGGACGAGTGCACGGACGAGCATATAGATAAGTACGCGGACGAGTGCGCGGACAAGCATATATATAAGAGCGCGGATGAGTGCGCAAAGAAGTGCACAGATAAGCATATAAAGAAGTATATTCTTGTTAGATTGGATTAAATTATAATAGATTTTTATATACGGAGTAAAGTATACAATTTATATGAAGACTTAATTAACTAAGCTACTCAATTAGTCTAGAATAAATTATTATATACTATAGTATATTTATACTACTAGTATAAACTTCCTATACTATATGGGGCGTAAATAGAATAAATAAATAGGCTCCAAATATTAGTTTAATTTCAGGTTGTCTTGCTTTACTTACTCTATAGGCAACTGGTTTGTTATATCTGTAACTTTGAATATTGAGCCCTATAAGACCAGCAGCTCAAATCCGCTAACTCTCTTAGTGTTGAATATTTATGTGACGAACTGTTACCTATATGGTTAGTATAAGTAGTAATTTCCAATTATCTGTTCGTGAGGTTGATATTGGTAGATAGGTTAGGTCGGCCTTGGGTAATGAGTAGAAATGTCACGTAGTGTAAGAGAGTATATTAATCCAATCTTAGCACTAGCATTTGTTAACGACTGGCTATCTAAGTTATCTTAAGGCATGTGCTTATGTATATATAGTTGAGTGTTCACTCTCGTCCTACGATTTATTCCTAAGCCAGAAGTGCACACTTCTATATTGGGAAAGTGTATCATGGTGTGTTTACAATTAAATCATAAATATCGAGTATGATACGCCGTTATTGGTTACTGGATCCGATATTTCTCCGTGGCGCCTTACCCTGTAGATTTCCCTCGTGACCTTCATATGTTGAGTCGTAATAATTTAGAAATATGTTATAAATATGTATTGTGCTATATATGTATTCAAAAATAGACAATAGAAGTGTAAGATATATACTAATAACCGCCCGCCACAATGGCCCAGCAAGCCAAACCTTTTTGCTTTCTTATAGCTTATAGCACATCTCTGTCATCTTCTGCTAGAGGCTCTGTGTTGTTACTATCAGTACATTACTGGCAAGATGCCCACCAGACACTGCTAACAATGCATGTGTAAGGAGACTGGCATTGGGTAGGGCCAGTGTATCCTTCGCCTCCACATTGACCCCATTGCGGCACACTACCGCCGCTACCACCAGTTGGGCTGGTAGAACTTCCACTAGTTGAGGTAGTCTTGGAAGTGCCAGTAGAAGTAGTAGCCGGGGGGGTTGAACCAGGGGCGGCGAGATCACTGACAACTTGGTCCAGGAAACCGGAATTTTTATACAACTGGGACATATCCCACATCATGATACCCGCAAAGCTTGAGTATTGCTTGGTGAATGAGATGACCGCAGAAAGTTGCGTTCCGGATACGTATCCACTAGCAGCACCAGTGTTGGCGGCGATACCGAGCAGAATTTTCACGTTAGGGTTCTTGCTGACAGTATGTGCCCAGTTGTCCCAGACATCAAAGTTGTAGTTCCACTGGGTCGTTGCTCCTGGGACATAGCTGCTGACCCCGCATCCGTTGTTGTAATACTGGATCATAATAAAGTCGAAGGAAACCACACCATTTAGGGCCGGGTTGTCGGCGAAATCAGGATAGACGCATTGTGGCGCAGCAGACAGGTAGAACTTCCTGTTCGCAGAAGCTGCAGAAGCATCCATCAAACTCCGCAACTCAGTGGCAAAAGTGGCCAAGTTATTGACACCAGACTCAAAGTCAAAGTCGACGCCATCCACCACTGCGGAGCCAAAGGGGCGGTCTACGTTGCTGTTTGGATTGACGGGGCCAAACATGTTCCAAACCGTCTGGGCCGCGGATGTGGCAGCACTAGTAGACGAGAAGCCGCCCTGGCTATAAGATCCGCCTCCTAGTGAAATCAGAATTGTCTTGCCGTATGTTTGCTGACATGTAATGATGTCCTCCCTAAATAAGATCTGAGCATCAAACGCTGGCGGAATTTACTGCGAGTCTGGGTACAACTCACTCGATTTGGGGGCAGTCAAGGGCGTTAGCATTATCAGGGAAGGCTGTGCAATTGTTGCCTGCATTGGCGAAGTTGGTAACGACCGGACTGATGCCATTCATGAACCCAATCGGGATGATCTGTGAGAGGTCAGCCAGGCTACTGAGTAACCTCCAAGTTTTTGGATATGCCCACATCTATTTCAGCATCTAGAAATAACCGTTAGTTGTCATTAATTAGTCCGAGTCAATCTTGAACTTACTCGCACAGTAGGTAGACAAGCGTTGCTGAGAGTTTGCTTGATTTGCCGAGTTTTGACCTTGATGAAATGTATCAATTAAGAGCTCAAGTCCAAAATCCAAAACAATCGATTCAACTCACCCCAGTACACGGCAATGTTTTGTGTTGAGCTAGCGTTGAAACCGGCACGTGCCAAGGGCAGAGCGGCCAGCAAGGCTCCTAGATAAGCCAATGATTGAACCATGCTGACAATATTGACCTATGCAGTTTATAGAGCAGCAAATAATTGTCGATGTTGAGCTGTAAATTGCTACTTGCACAAGACTTATATATAATCAACCCATAGACCAGAAGTTCAACACTAGAAACTTAGATAGTGAGGTGGTATTGAGGGAGCTGTAACAGCCCCAAGCTTTACTTCTCAAAGACAGGCGGGGCATCAAGTGCCACGTTTCGAAACAGCAACCCACGATATCAAAACAACGTTGTATCTGGGGAAGAGGGCGATAGCTAGGTTAAAGATTACCAATAGGCAGGATCCAAAAGCAAGTTTATACCAAACACTATCATAATCATGTGGCAGTATGTTGCATGCCAGGCGACTTATGTGGTCAAGTGACGCGGGCCAGAGGATGGCTGGAGATAGGGCAAGGGGAATGAGACCCAGCCACAGATTCAAAAACATGCACCACAAATTCACAGCTACAATAGCAACTGCCAATTGTTGATTGGTATGCAGGTGAGATACAAAGCTCCAAGGCATAATGCTTGCAGATATGGTCGCATCCGTGATCAGGTACAATTCAGGAGCGGTGGATTTGCGCGTTGGACGGCCTAGCTGGGTTACAATTTGCTGGCTGGTTGTAATACTGTAACGTAGGAGCCTTGAGCCACTTTCAGGCCATGTCGCCTCCAACTTAATCAATTAATTATTTAATACTAGTTTGCATCTACGAGTCCCCCGACCCTTATGCCTAATTGTGGCGCCAGGTATTTACCAACTGCCTATATTGGCAACCCTAGGCAACAAGGAGGTAAACAGTCCGCTGACTGACCATTTATGTCCAATAGTACCTGTGCTATATCTTTTGTTACAAAGCGCGTCACCTAAATTTAGAGCATATGAAGGTTGCATAAAGTGCCTTTATTTGAACAAAAGAAATAATGTGTACGTAATCTATTTATACACGCACGCAGTTGGTGCGCCAGAGGGCTGCGCCCTCGAGCACTCAATCTGTCAGCACGGAGCTCTGTGGCGTTGTGGCGTTACCAGCCACATTTCTGATCCCTTTCAACATCTTTGTAATTGCCTAATTTGTACTATTAATACTGCAAGGCACAAAGCTATAGGCTCTAGTGGTGTTTCATTGTAGTCTCTTTTGTAATAAACTGGCCTTATGGCTTCTGCGAATAAGCGTTTATATACTAAATTTATATACTTGAAGAACAAAAGAATAACCCTTTATGTATTGTGTGTACTTGTTAAGTACCCTATCCAGGAGTTGTTCGGTTATTGTTCGGGCCCCGGAGGGCCCGAACCGAATATAACCCGGGCGAAGCCCGAGTCCATAACATTAAGCTATAGAATACTTAATATTATTAACAAAGTTATATAGTATTGAAATTTTTTTTTATATAGCTGTGTTAAAT